>PVIU01025820.1:0-23053 GCA_004026605.1 Ondatra zibethicus | reverse complement strand
AATTATTACTTGCCCACTAAAATGAAACTGAAAGATACAAAGGGTTAGAGTTCAGAAACAAGCAAGAAAACAAACACAAATGGACTGTTTTAAAATGTCAAAACCTTTGTGGGTGGGAGAGAAAAAGAACTTCAGAACCCACAGCACAGCATGACCTTAAACATAGAGATGAACTTTTTTACTTATTAAAAACAGTGCTTACTAGATGCTGGCCGACCCAGGCTGTGTGCTAGGTACTGACTTCATCATGATGAGTAAGGGGAGCTGTGGACATTTTGAAACAAAACACCCTTTTATTTAAAAGAGTTGATTCACTTTTCTCTCTATATAAAACAGAACATAAAATGAAACAAAAACCCATGGCAAAAGCAACTGAATGGGGTGCACAAAAATGTATATCAGTTATGTTGTGCTCTTTAACTTGGAATTAGCATCATGGTTTGACAGCAGTGGACACATGACTCGTTAGGATCAAGAGGAGCTGTAATTTTAAAATAAACATGATATTTAGGTGACAGTTTAAAAGGCATTAAATTGCTGTGTTCAGTGTTGCGTTTCAAAATCATTAAAAGGGGGTAACAATAGACATTTATAAAAATGATAGTGGCTCCATCTTTTTTATTTGCAACAGCTTTTAATTGTACGATGTTAGTGATTTAAGTGAGATTGTATTGAAAATGCTCATATCAGTGCAAATGCTTTATAAACTGGTGAAAGCTGTGCGTCATTCCCTTTTGTCTTTCCTGGCTTGGAGACTTGCTTTATTACAAGGACTTAGTAATGATTACAAGTTATTTAAAATGAATTCTCAGACTGTGGTACTTGATAAAGTAAATTTTGACAGCTGGTTAAATTTGTTCAGAGTGTAGGCTGTGGATTTGTAAAGTGCCCGCATTTAAATTGGGCTACTGAGATATCCAGTGAATCCAAGGTGGGAGTTATTTGTTCAGTGGTTGCCTAGGAGAGATGGGAAGCCACGAGAAGACTTGATTATTTGGGTAGAGGGTTTCTTATGTTGTTGTGCTCTCGAAAGAGACTCTTTATACTTTCCACATGTGCCGTGTAATTGGGATGAACTAGGTCAAGTCTGCAAAACTTCCTATGACCCTTGAATACCTTGTGGTAGAAACCAGTGACTGCTCCTGCTAGTTCTATGGTTTCCCCAAACATACCGCCAGGTCAGGGCTTGTTGCTTTGGATTTATGTCTATTAGTGCTGTCTAAGCCAGAGTGCCTCTTCTGTTAGCATCCACACATGAACACTTTGCTTCGGAAGTGCTGTGCATCCAACCATTGAGAGTTAGCAAGAAGCAGGGATGAGACTTAATTGTGATGCCTTCTCTAAGCTACAGAGATGGTCCCCATGCCCTACCAAGAGAGACCAAATGTAACGCCTGAAGGAAAGAAATGCAACTAATAATTTAGAACTAGAAAATTGTTATCTAAGTTAAATAAAGTGAAAAGGGGACAAGAAGAGTGGCATCCACATTTTCATTTTCTGTGGCACTGTTCTTGAGAAGGATGAAAATTCAATGAGACTTTCAAAATCTTTACCAAAACTAGAAATCTTGCTTAGCAGCAGTTAAATTCCTTCTTTCTCTTCTTCAAGCTGTCCAACATGATTGGCCTTTCAATTTGGCATAACAGTTTATAGATCAACATCTACGCTCGTTGCTTCTTCAGAGGTAGGATAACAAACACATGGGCTTTGTTCTTGGACAGAGAGGATGCAAAGCATTTTCTGTTGTTTAGGTAGCAGTGATGCTTGATTTGACTGTTTTGAGACTGAAGGCATAGCCTAGGAAACAAACCCTAAATAACTTTAATAATTGTGCATAATAAATGAAGAAGAAAACTATACTTTTTTAGGAGACAATAGTGGCTCCTTAGTATTTAATTGGCTTCTGCATTCTGTAAAATGCTATTTATAGTTATTAAATTGCAGAGATATTGAAAGGAGTGTATAATCCATGAATCAGCTTTACAATTATATAGCTTCCTGTGTATTCATAAGAATAGTTTCAAAAGACAGGACAAAATCTTGATTAGTTGGGTCTGGAAAAAGGTGGTCCCTTTGTGTCATTGACATTGTTAATTTTGTGGTACAGTATAAATATGTAGTAATCTGTGAACATATGGTTTTTGGCTTTAAATACATTCACGGTATTTTCATATCATTAGAACACGGAAGCTAAAACATAACTGTTGCCTCCAATAAAAATCTCATGTATTCATTTGCTGGAAAAAGGAGTAGAGGTTGAGCCAGATTAAAAACCAAAGCAGACCTGAGTGGAAGAGTCAAAAATAAAGTTGATTAAAGTTCAAGTAGATTTTTTGTTTAGTTTTGTTTTATGTGGACTCTGTTTTTATATTGGTTTTATGAAGTCATAAAATACTACCCTAAAATCCAATGGAGGGAAAAGCAATTATGTGTTTTAGAAACAAATGCTTTTTGCAATAGATATTTCTTCACTTTTATGACTAAGCTCTTGGTTAGAAAAATGTTGCAATCAATGTCTCAGAACTATGACGTATTTAGGAGGACACTTCATTGTTGTACCAAAAACTATTGCTAGCTGTTCAGGGTTTTGACTAGATCATGGATTAGTGATCACCTAGTCTGAATTTGTCACTTTAGAGGGAAGGAAAAAGAGGCCCATAAAGATTTATCTTTCTTCCTATCTGGAACATACTTTGTTCTAGAAAGTGTTATACAGAAGTTTGCACAGATAAATAAAGGACAAAAAGATAACATAAATTGGAAGTAGGTGAAAAAGTCGAGCACAATAAAAAGAGAGAGAGAGTAGGAGCATAAAGCAACAGGGCTGCATCTAAGAGGAACGCACACCCTCAAGCATGTGGTGTGGCCACAGGTCAGATTTAGATGCTCTGCTGGCCAAGGCGGGGGGGGGGGACAGTATTGGCTAAGTAATTCAATTGCTCTAAATATAACTGAAAATCATCTCTCTGTTCATAAGATGGACAAGTACTTATTACAAAGGGGAAAAGCATCTCCTGGGAGCCCTGCTCTGAGAGCACATCTCTGAGTCAATGATGCCTTTGAACACTTAACTGCAGGAGTGTGGGGAAGTTCCTAGGGCTCTCTTTCAGGTGTAACATCTGTCACTGCAGAGTGGTTGCTTTTCATCTAGGTGCAATGAGGTAAGGGATGAATGGTCTGAATCCTCTGTCAGTTCGGACGTCCTGGGAAGGATACTGGTGTGTTGAGTTCCAGACAGGTCCAATGGAGCATCTGTTTCAAACTGTTTTTCCAGGTGGTTGAAAGACAGTCATGAGACAGCAACATGGTGCTTCCAGGAGTAGAGATACACTGACACCAGGGCTTTGTAAACATGTTGGGTATCTTCTGAGTGCAGGTTTCTTTTTCTTTTATTGAAAATATATTTTTTCACACTATATATACTGATTACTGTTTCCTCTCACTCTGCTACTCTCAGTTTCTCCCCACCTCCCTCCCACCAAGATTCACCCCCTTTCTGTATCACATTAGAAAACAGTCTTTTAAAAGATAATAAAATAAAATGTAATAGGATAAAACAAAAAACTCACAGATTGGAGTAGGACAAAACAAGCAGAAGGAAAAAAAGCCCAAGACAAGACCCAGGAAAACAGATATAGACAGCGAGATCCACTCCTTCACACACTCAGGAATTCCTTACAAATACTAAGCTGAAGCCATAATATATATGCAAAGGATCTGAAGGTTAAAAAAGAGATAAGAAAAGTATAAATAATAAAATAAAATAAAATTGAAAAGAATGAAAAAAAAAACCCTGACACATTATGAGACAAATGAGACAAGGGGCCTCCATAGATGCTGTTGCATTCATTTCCTGTTGGCATCTCCTGCTGGGCATGCAGCCTTCCCTTAGTAGTGGTTTGTCTCCCTGGTGAGACTCTCTTGGAGAAAACTAAATTTTCATTTGTAAGTGGTTATTAAATAGAGATGGCTTCTGGATTAGGGATGGGAGGATGTGTCCATTTCTCCTTTCAGCTCTAGGACCCCGTCTGGTGCAGAATTCCCCTATGTATGCTGTGAATGTCACTGGTTAATAAAGAAGCTTCTTGGGCCTATGACAGGGCAGAATAGAGCTAGGTGGGAAAACTAAACTGAATGCTGGGAGAAAGAAGGCAGAGTCAGTGAGATCCCATTAGCCGCTGGAGGAGATGTCAGAATCTTGCCCATAGGCTTCAACCTCACGGTGATGCACAGATTAATAGAGATGGGTTGATTTAAGATGTAAGAGTTAGCTAGAAATATGCATAATCTAATAGGCCAAGCAGCATTGTAATTAATATAGTTTCTGAATGATTATTTTTAGTCTGGGAGGCTAGAAATGAACGATCAGCCTCTGCCTACACAGGCCCTGTGGTTGTTGCCTCTGTCTCTGTGATTTCATATGTAAAAACATCCTGTTCATTTCCAAGGCCTTGTTTTCTTGGTTTCCTCCATACTCTCTGGCCCTTACACTCTTCTCCTGGTCTCTGAGGAGAGGGATGTGATGAAGGGCTCACATTTAGGACTGAGTGTTCCAAGGTCTCTCACTTGCTATATAATGTCTGGGTATGGGTCTCTGTATTTGTTCCCATTTGCTGGAAGAAGCTTCTTTGATGATGGTTGAGCAAGGCACTGATCTATGAGTATAGCACAATGTCATTAGAGATAATGCAGGTTTTCGTACCTTTTCCTATTGATTCAGATACAGGAGGGACTCAAGAATCTATGTCTCATATAGGTGAGGAATAACACTGAAGGAATATTTGTTACTGATCTGTTCAGGGTGGTACAGATATGCTTCTGAAAAAGTAATAAGAGATTTTTCTTTTTGTTTTCTGCCTCTATCTTTGCTATGGGCTTCTGAAGGGCTTACCTGTTTCAAGGGTTGTCGTTATACCTAATAATCTTTTCTGTTGCTACCCCAATGCAGAGTAAAATATGTATTAGATCATGGCTCATGTTACTTTTATGCTTATTTCAGGTCTTGTACTGTAAGAGGAGGGCCTGCTTGTTTGTCCAGGTTGCCTGGCTAGCTTAGCCCTGAAATAACCACACAAAATCAATATTAATAAAATCCCTGCTTGGCACATTAGCTCTAACTTCTTATTGGCTAACTCTTACATATTAGTTTAATCCATTTCTATTAATCTATATATCACCACGAGGTTGTAGCCTACCAACAAAGTCTCAGCATATCTATCTCTGGCGGCGGATTCATGGCATTTCCTTGATTCTGCTTTCTTCCTCCCAGAATTCAGTTCTTTCTTCTCTGCTTACCTAAGTTCTGGCCTGGTATAGGAGGTCCTTCTGTATTTGTGTTGCTTTCATTGGTTGAATAAAGAAACTGCCTTGGCCTTTTGATAGGGTGGAGCTTAGGTAAGCGTGGAAAAGAGAACTGAATTCTGGGAGAGAGAAGAGAGGCAGAGAGAGAGCCACCATGAAGTTGTCAGGTCACACATGCTGAATCTTTCCCGGTGAGCCACAACCTCGTGATGACATACAGATTATCAGAAATGGGTTAAATCAAGATGTGAGAGTTGGCCAAGAAGAGGCTAGATATAATGGGACAGGCAGTAATTTAATTAATACAATTTCTGTGTGGTTATTTTGGGGTTAAGCTAGCTGGGCACTGGGATGCAGCCTGTACCAGGTGGCCAGGACGAAAAGCAGGCCTGCTCCTCTTACAACAGATTGGCTGTCCAATGTCGTAAATTGACTCCACGTGAAACCTGAGAGGGCTTAAAAAGGAATTCTAGACACAAATATAGAGTTTAGCACAGCTGGTGGTGTGCTATAGCTCCTTTAAGAGAGAATTTCCTGACTCAGCAGCGTAACAAAAAAAAAGCCGTGTGGTTTTAAAATGGGGCTTCCTGGGCCGTGCCGCCAGTGCAAAATCCGGCTATGAAGCATTTCAATGGCCTTTATGGGACTGGATGTTTGTGTGCCCTCTCGGGATCAGGAAGAACGTACTCTGAGACCATGCCAATGGCTCAGCACTCCCTGCCTGGGCACGTGGTGGATTCAGGTCTACTAGGCGTGCACAAGCAGGAAAGCATTGTGGATTTCTGCTGCCATACACAGAGATGTTTCCGGGCTGTGCAGTGCTCTGTGTGGCAGATTTGGCTGTAACTCAGAAAGAAAGAGTTTATGTGCCACACACTCATTCTCAGAGTTAAAGTGCTGAGTGTGGCTCCTACCTGGTGGCTCCAGAGTGAGCAAAAATGGTACGTCCACCATTTTGAAATTGGAGAGAGGTGGAGCCAACATCCAGAGCAGCTGCAACCAAGCTGCTTAGCATTTTAAAAGCTCTTCAAATAGAGAATTAAAGACAATGCAATAGGACAGATTCAGACATAAAAGACCTCTAAATGGGTCACAGTGTTGGATGGGTGTACATAGGCTTGGGAGAGAAAAGAAAAAGAGTAAGAAAAAAAATAAGCCACGTAAAAATGGAAAATTCACAGAGAGTCTGGATTATATGTATTATTGTATTTTCTTTAAATTTTTTGACTGTGAAGGAGCTAAATACAGAGAGACATTTCATTGAATTTTCTGCTAAACTAATCCACCATGTATATTATAAAGGTATTATGACTTCAGAATTTGGGTCTAAGGATATGATGCTTTGGAAAAGAGGTTCTTCCTTTGTTTTCACAGAAGATGAGACCCGGTGGATTGCTTCTAGACCAATATGGTATGATAGACCATGCCCTCCTGAAAGGTCACCGTGAACACCTTCAGAAAATTACTTCACTTAACTGGTGACTGAGATGAACCTAACACACAGGATACACCATGAAAGACCTGACTAACAGCGCCCCCATTCAGCATGAAGCAGTTTGGAGAGGAAATAACTGCGCCCATATTCCTAAATATTGTTTATAAGTGTTGTTTTACATTTAAAGTGGGATATGATATAGATATGAATAATTTGCATTGCTATAAATCTTGATTTATTGATATAAGTTTAAGGTCAATTTTGTTATATGTATATGTATATCTGAGCTTGATTAAGGTATTGTGATTGTGTAGTTCATTTAAAAAATGTAATGTATAATTAGGAAAAATAGGTTGTTAATAGATAATCGTTGATAATAATCAAGCTTGTAGTCATGTTAGATTTTCTAAATATATAGAGATATATTTCAGTTAGATAGGCATTCTTCATATCTTTCAAAGACTACAAAATATGGCATTTAAAATGTTTTAATTACTTAGAGTTTTTCATGAAAATGAGACACATCTGCTCCTGGCAGCACTAATCTACTTCAAGAGGAAGATGGGCATTGAAGAGGCTCCTTTTGGAATTGGTTAGCCATTTGGGCAAGAAACCGCTTTTGCCTGGACTGTTGCATAAACTGGACACAAAGAACCCACAGAGAGATGACTGCTAAACTTGCCTAAAGGTGAGATGATCCTTTGGGGTTCCTGATTCATGAAAGATTCTGCGAGACATTCTACAGGAAATTTCCTGCTTCATGGAAAAGTCTGCTGGATACTATGGACCTGTAGGCTGAAGATGGATGCCCCAATGGTACAAAATAACTTTGGGTGACTGTCCAGGAAGCGAGATATCTCTGTTACTTCTAGAGTTTTGGAAATTGCTTACTTCTCATTTACTTAGGTAATATTATATCCTTCTGGAGTCTTTGATGGAGTTGAAGAATAGATAGATAGTTATAGTTATAGTTTTCCATTTTTATGATAAAAGATAAAATAAATCTAAATATTATAACTAATTCTTGCTTGATAACTGTTTTGTTATATGTTAAAGTAAAAGCCTTTCTTTTTTGTTTAAACAGAAAAGGGGAAATGGTGTAGGAGGTCCTTCTGTATTTGTGTTGCTTTCATTGGTTGAATAAAGAAACTGCCTTGGCCTTTTGATAGGGTGGAGCTTGGAAAAGAGAACTAAATTCTGGGAGAGAGAAGGCAGGCAGAGAGAGAGAGAGCCGCCATGAAACTGCCAGGTCAGACATGCTGAATCTTTCCCAGTAAGCCACGACCTCGTGGTGACATACAGATTATCAGAAATGGGTTAACTCAAGATGTGAGAGTTGGCTAAGAAGAGGCTAGATATAATGGGACAGGCAGTAATTTAATTAATACAATTTCTGTGTGGTTATTTTGGGGGTTAAGCTAGCCGGGCACTGGGAAGCAGCCTGCCCCAGGCGGCCAGGATGAAAAGCAGGCCTGCTCCTCTTACAACACTGGCCTATCAGGCCAAGGCAGTTTCTTTATTCATTAACCAATACAAGCAACACATAGAAAGAAGGACCTCCTACACCATTGTACTATATCCAGACTGAATTGTCTCACCCTATTCTAATGGTCCATGTCATGGTTATTCTTGGTTATCAACTTGACTGGATCAGAAGTCAACTGAGAAATGAACCATTTGGCAGGCCTGCAAAGGGTGTTTCCTCGAAGATTGACAGGGAGGACTGCCCCCCCACCAAGAGGCAGTATTTTTGGTGATGGACTAAATCTAAGGAGGTCAGCTGCTGCTCTTTGCCTTCCTGCTTTACCTATTGCTAGTGAGTGGATTTACTTTATTGCTGCTTCTGCTACCATCCTACACTGACAATATAGCTGAGCTTCTGTGGATTCCCAATGTGGATTGAAGGTTTGTGGCTCTCCAGGAATTCTTTAGGCCTTCATATTTGGATTGGGACTATTGAGGTACCAGTCTTGTGCATTGAACAGCTGCTGTGTTCTCAGCCTCTTTAGTGTACAGGCAACCATGTTGGACTAGTTTGCCTGTATCATGTAAGTCAATCTACTTACATCTTTATCTATCCATATATGTATTCGTTCTATGTATTGTGTTACTTTAGAGATGTTGACTAATGTTGACTAATGCAGCAGCATGTAGTACTCTTTGCAATCTTAATCCCTATTAGGATTTCTGGCCCATAACTGTGTCATGGAACTCATCACACTGTGGCAATGTGGATGCCTTCTTTCCAAGGTTTCCAAGAATACTACATCATTCCATTCTTAGCTGAGGGCTTACGTGTTCACTGGAATGTGTAGATGCCTGAATACATCATATTCCATTCCATTATTGATATAACTTCTGTATCTATCAATACCTGGAAGCTACCACTTTACCTTTACTCTCTAGTGTGGAACACAGTAACTAGCTAGTAATACTCAAGACATATTTAATGAATGAAATAAATTACTATAGATTGATAAAATATGACTGGAAAGAAACGCAGCAAATTGACATAATATAAAAATAAATTTGTTCAATTGATATGCTAGAGAGTGATTTAAAATTTCTCTCTAATTTTTACTTTGTTTTCTTTTTTTATTTTTATCTTAACTCTGTAGTATAATTTAAAACATGGAATAATGATACCTGTAGCAGTTTTACTGTTCAGAATTGTTTTTAGATATCTTGGATCTTTTGTGTTTCCATATGAAACTAGATTATTTTTCAAATTCTGTGAAGAATTGCATTGGAATTTTGGTAGGGATTGCACTGCAACTACTTATAAACTGCTTTGAGTGGTGGTTATTTTCACACTAATCCTATGAATTCAAGAGCATGGGAGGTCTTTTCATCTTCTAGTACCTCTTTTGGAGTTATTGGTCAGTGGGTTCTCAGAGACCCTTACATATTACTGGCTATTGCCTTTGCTCTGCATTATCCTCCAGAATTTGACAGTGTTATCCTGTTGCTAAAGATGCTATATTTGTAAGACATGGTTTCTGGTAGTTATTTTCAGTGGTAGACAGGTCCTAGCAGAGAATGTAAGAAGTTGGCAGGGAAGGAAGTGAGCCAGGCCATAATGGTCGGGAGCACTTTGCAGCCTGATTGGCTAGCAGCCAGAGTGCTTCTTTCTTTATATAGAATTTAGCAAGTAGAGATACATTCATGTTGTTCCAAAACATAGGTCACATCATTTTGGGTTTTGGGCCTGTGTTTCACTTCCTTTTGCTCATCTTTTAGTCATCACTGATAAACCATGACAGAACAGAGTTATCATTGCCAATCATTTCCCCTCAGGTTTTGACATCATTGATAAACTGAGTTATCTTTAATAATCATTCTTACTCATTAACCCCACAACCCAATTTAAGAATCTAGAGACATATGACATCCTGTTCTCAGGCCAGTTGCTTTTGTGGCTACAAGGACATTAAACCAAAACAAAGTCTCCAATCTAGTCCAGGCATATTCCATGTCCCGAATAATGTATTATTAACTCTTTGATGTGGGATTCCCCTCTGTATGTGATGAATATGTTTTATTACCATTGGTTATTAAAGAAATGTTCCAGTCAAGACCCTCAAAAGGTCTCCATGAACCTCTAAAATTACTTCACCCTACAAACAGCAGGAAGAAGTTTAGACAAAACTACAACCAAATTCCCGAACTTTCTAAAAAAAAAATAAAAGGAAGGGAGGTATGATATATAGAGATAAATACATTGGTATGGATTTTGGTTTATTGATACAAATTTAAGGTCAATTTTGTTATATGTATATTTCTACTCTTGTTTAAGGCATTAATGTTTATGCAGCTATTTAAAAATGTACTGTATAGTTAAAGATTACAGATTAATAGATAGTCACTTAATTGTCAAGTTTATAGTCATGTTAGTTAGATTTTCCAAATATATAGAGATATATTTCAGATGGATAGGTATTCTTCAAATCTTTCAAAGACCTATAGAACATGGCATTTAAAAGGTTTTAAGAACTTAGACTTTTCTCAACAGTGAGACATGTCTGCTTCTGGCACTACCAATTTCTTCAGAGAGATTGGTGGGCATTGAAGAAACTCATGGAATTTGCCTTCAATGTGACAAGGTTAGCCATTTTTGACAAGAAACTACTCTTTCCTAGATTGCTTGATGGTATGCTGTATGAACTGGACATGCAGGACCCAAGAAAAGGTGACTGCTGAACATCCTGAAAGATGGGATGCTCCTTCAGGATTCTTGCTCCCCAGAAAAAAACTGCCAGATGTTCTATAGGACCCAAAGGAAAGTGACTGACAAATGACCAATATATGAAAGGCAGTCTTTCCAATTTCTTGTTTCATGGAAAAGTCTGCTGAATACTATGGATCTATAGGCTGAAGATGGATGCCCCAATGTTACAAAAGAACTTTGGGTGACTGTCCAGGCAGCAAGATGTCTCTGTTAATTCTAGAATTTTGTAAGTTGCTTACAAAACATCTCTTTTTACTTTGGTAATATCATATCCTTCTGGGGGCTTTGATGGAGTTGAGGAATAGATAGTTATAATTATAGTTTTCCTTAGCTATGATAACAGATAAATTAGATATAAATCTTTAGATTCACAAAGGTAGGACAGATGATAGAGTATTTTTCTTAATTTGCCAAATGTGAATGGACTAAATAATGTAACTGTAATCGTTGCTTGATACCTATTTTGTTATATGTAATTTTACTATGTTAAAGTTAAAACACTCCTTTTTGTTTAGACAGAAAAGGGGAGATGATGTGGGATTCCCCTATGTATGCTATGAATATGGTTTATTACCATTTGTTATTAAAGAAGCTGTTTTGGCCAATGGTTTAGTAGAGTAAAGCCAGGTGGAAAATCTGAATAGAGATACAGAAATAGGCAAAGTCAGAGAGACACCATGTAGCTGCTTAAGGAGAAAGATGCCAGCTAGACCTTACTGATAGGCCACAACCTCAAGCAATACACAGATTAATAGAAATGGCTTAATTTAAGATGTAAGAGTTAGTTAGAAATATGCCTAAGCTATTGGTTAATCAGTGTTGTAATTAATATAGTTTCTGTGTTATTATTTGGGTCTGGGTGGCTGGGAAATGAATGAGCAGTTTCCATCTAAAACTTAATGGTTGTAGATGGTCAGAGCACCCAAGAAAAGTTCTCAGGCCAAAGCTGTTGCAGTTGTTATTAAAATTCTGCCATAATACTATGTTCACATTTTATATCTTCATAGAATTTGTCTATATGTCTAATCCTGGCATTTTGTTGTCCCTTGGTCAAATGACACCATAGTGGCTCTGCATGTGCTAACTTTTCTGAGAAAGGGAAGTCCTGACATTCCATTCATTTATAACCTTTCTGCATCACTTTTCCCATCAATATGAGTCCCTGTGTAGGACAGAGGTAACTTCAACTAATCTAACTTTGTTGCTGTATATGCTATGTAATTGCCCGAGTGTATAGTGGGAAGAACCTTGCAGTCTGAACTGTGGTCAACTTCTCTAGCCCACCAAATCTTGTTGACCTTTTTGAGTTTACTTTGTTTTGTATATCTTGTTTCTATATAAGTATACATTCTCATTGGAATTAAAGACCTCTCTATGAATAGAAGCCCAATCTGACAATGATACAATGGCAAAGACCCTGTAACTAGAGAGATCTTAGGTAGTAGGAGAGAACCTATTACTGTTCTGCTAAATTGGCATAATCATAATGTCTTACTGCTATACCCGTAGGCTAGTGTGTCCTTCAACCCTCATTAGTGAAGTTTATTTCTTTAATAGATGATGATTAAGACAGAAATCCACAATGGATCAAGGTGTAGAGAATAAGAGACTATTAGTCTCAGAAATCCTAATGGGGAAACCTGTGTCACTCCCTTTCCTCCCACATCCCAGGGGTCATCATGGAAAAGGGATACACATATTTTAATGGCCAGAAGCAATAGATGACTACAAGAAACTGTTTTCCATGCAAAACAGGGCACTGGAAATAGGAATTCACAGTGGTTGTGACAACTTGCACAAGGCTCGTGCAAGTCACACCATACAAATTCCAGCATGGAGAGGGGCAGGTAGATACAAAGTCCTAGCCTTTAATAACAGCTGATAACTGCTGGGAGTTGAATGTTTTCTTTAAGGGTGTGGTTACTGGTACACTGATCAAGCTCCAGTGGCTAGCTCTATATCCGAGAGTATATTGGTAGTACAGATTGGAATTGATGGACATAAAATAAAAAAAAGAAAACAAAATTGTGTGAATAAGGAGATAGTAGGGATCTGGGGAGAGTTGGAGGAGGCTGAATATGAACAAAATACATTATATGAAATTCTTATACAACTAATAAAAATATTTTAAAGTTTCCCATCTTCTATAATTTGGTAAATCATTTTTATCATGAAAAGAACTAAATATAATTTTAAAAGAAATGATATAGTGGGAGATGAGACTGTGCTCCTAAGCTAAGCATTTTTTCATAAAGTTTCAGGATATTTATTTCAACACTGGCCTCAGACTTGGTTAATACAAATGGCCCAAGAAAGGCAAATATAAAATTGATCTATTTATATTTTGATCTTTCATTTAAAAATATTCACACCTTTAAATTGCTTATATCCCATCTAGTTCTACAAATAGACTTTAAATAAACATATAGTGAAGCATAATCTAGAAAGATTAAGTAAAAATTACCTTGAAGAATTTAAGGAAAATAAAGCAGAGTCCTCTAGGCAGAACAAGGGCAAGACTGATAGAGTGTCAAGTTCAACCTATGAGTTTCTAGGTGTTGGCTAGCAGTGGCCACATACTTGTATTTCTATTGATCCAGCTAGCAGAGAAAAGGACTAGTCTGTGAGAGACAGAATCAAGCCATTTGTTCAGTGATTATGTCTAAGTGAGAACCTGGTACTGTGGTACATGTCTGTAATCCTAGCTCTTAAGAGGCAGAGTCAGGGTCACTGCCAAACACAAACTGTGAAGATTAGCCTGATTTGCATAGGGCATTCCAGGATAGCCAGGTCTATTTGGTGAGATCACAGTGCCACCCTTCACATAACCCAAAAATTAATGAGGGGGAGTTTTTCTTATAGATGCTTTAGGAAAAGCCAGTGAACCATGTGCTCATCATATCTTTAAATATGCACAGTGTTGCATTTCATCTATTGATTTCCCATAAGGTTGCCTGGAACAGAAAAATAGACAGTTGCTAGAAGACTATTAAGTATGATTTGTCCTCTAGTAGACTAATATGATCATTTTTTTGACACCATGAGTAAGTGTAGCAGAGTCGGTGAGTTCATTTGAGTGTGGATTCATGACTCCCTCTCATCCCCGCTTCCTCTTAGTCCTACAAAGCCTCCACTAAGTTTTTTGGAACTAAATTATTATTTTATATAGCCACACTGGGAGTCTTTAATGATACAAGAAGGTTTATGAGCCACTTTTAATGAACATAATCTCTGAGTGTGTAAAAGAAGCAAATGAATTGCATATACTTCAGTTGATCATCTTAAAATTTGGGTTCTCTCAGTTGAGTTAAAATGTTGTGTGCAGATGATTTGAGATTGTATTTTCTGGTCAAAATTCCTGAAATATTGTTGCTCCATTCTACCAGTTAATTATGGAACTTCATCTCTAATAATTTATCCAGGATGAGACTAAAAGAATTTTCTTAACATTTAAAGTACAGTATAAAACAAAGTCATAATTTAGAGTTAGTATTAATACTCTTATAAATACCACCTTGCAAAATTTTGGGGACAGAGTCTCTGTGTAGCCCATGATGGAACTTGGGCATGTTGCCCAGGGTAATCTTGAACTCATGATCTTACTGTCTCAACATTTTAAATGTTAAAATATGGGTGTGGATCATCATGCCTAGTAGAACAAACTTAGAAATTTACTCTAAGACATCCATACATTTCAAATAAATCAAGCATGACAGAAATAAATTTAACTTGGACAAAATGAATTGTGTGTATTCTAAAGCTTAGTATGGTGACAGACACCTTTGGGCCTACACGTGTTTCCTGGTGAATCCTCTGAGATGCTAGGTGCAACTGTAGCTCCTAAGATGGCTAAAGAATCACTGACTCATTTGAGTGCAGATTTCTAAGCTTCCCATGGTGTTATTGAATCCACAGAAAACTGAAACTATCAAGAGTCAACAAATGCAGTCAATGTACCAAGTAAACATCATAGTTTAACCCAGCACAGTGCTTATCCAGTGAAGGAGAGGTAAGAAGGCTTTCAATGAAAGGTTCTTTCCCCGTCATATCCCAGTAGCTGACTGAGAGCTTCAGATCCATTGCTGTCCAGAATTAAGACAGAGTACCATCTTACTAGCTAGAGAATGATAACATTTGAAACTCTGCAGTATGTTGTTTCCTGTGTGCCTACTGCTTTGGCACCATTGGAAAACTGAAAGTTGTGATTTAAACATTGTGTTGGAAACTATCTATATCCAGGCATGACTGAGTCTTGTCGGGCCTGGGCATGGATCAACTCAGTCCTAAAAAGTTGACAGTGGTAGAAATGAGACATGGATTTCAAGATTGAACTATATAAGGTAAAAGTGGCTTCCATCCCAAGTGCTTGCTCTTGATATTTAATGTCAATCTGTCTCTCTCTTTTTTCTTTTAATTTCTCTTGTCCTTGGGAAGAAGCTGACATTTTGTCATCATTCCTATGCCAAGGTCTGCCTGGCAAGGAAACCTCCAGTTAAAACCAACGAAGAGAAGAGCCTGCTGGGGCCGCCATAAGTCAGTGAATGCATTTGGAAGTCAGTCGTTCAGGTGCAACTTCAAGTCTAGCCAATAGCTTGACAGGAATCTCATGAGAGATTCTGTCCTCCCACATTAGCTGCATCTTTATTCCTGACTTTCAGAAACAAGGTTTCTGAATCCTTAAGCCACTCATTTTAAAAAAAATCCTGTATCAGGTAACTAATTTAAACATAAACACATAGACTGCAATTTCTTACCATGTGACAACATGTAAACTATAAAATACTGTCTTTGTTTGATAAGGTGATTAACAATCATTCTGGCATTAATCTGATAACAGGGTCAGCTACCTATTGGCACCATTCCTGCATGAACAGAAAAGTATAAAAATGAACATTCATTGGTGAACTGATGGTTCAAACAGGCTACAAAAATCATTAAGGATATGGACAGAAGTGTGATTTGTCATACTGCCTGGTACTGAGTGACTGCTTTGGAACAGGGAAGCATTATTGACTGGTTACCAAATGTTTGGGCACAGTTGCTTGTGGCTGTTGTCTATAAACAGAGGCCTAGTTTATCAGACT
Source organism: Ondatra zibethicus (assembly GCA_004026605.1). NCBI lineage: Eukaryota > Metazoa > Chordata > Mammalia > Rodentia > Cricetidae > Ondatra > Ondatra zibethicus. The sequence goes on along the minus strand of PVIU01025820.1, from coordinate 7,005 downwards.
TTAGTGAGGACCAATGATGTATTCAGCAGTCACATTTTGTGGATTCAGAGACCAATGTTCTCAGCCACCGTTGTCACGGAACTTATGATGGGGATGGAGGTTTGGCATCAGGGGAAAAGACAAAGACACATGAGAGGTCAAAAGTTACAATGCTTTATGATAAATGAAAATTATGAGGGAATTTCAGAAAACTCTCCTGAAAGGATGGTGGTTTTTGAGCTGTGAGTCATTTTCAAAATACTTAGGAGTTTTTAGGTAATCATTGGTAGGATAAGCAATCTCATGACTGATGAAAGAAATGGTTTGGTGGTCTTGCCATGGCCATGTAGTGGGGTGTAGGGAGGAGAAAAGAGAGGTGGAAAGTGAGGAGGCCAGGGTTTAGATTTGGTTATTTAGACAGACTATCTCTAAATCAATCTTTCAAAACCAGTCAAATGTGGTTGGTGCTTCCACCCACTAATTTTGGAAAGGTGATCATCAATTCTTTTTTCCTGGCAGCTTGTTTTAGAAAAACAATAAAAAACCAACACAAGCTGGTAATAACAATGTCTAATGCATAAAATATCTGGTTGACTATAATTTCTACTCTTGTTTAAGGTATTAATGTTTATACAGCTCATTTAAAAATGTAATGTACAATTTAAATTACAGATTAATAGTCATTGATAAAAGTCAAGCTTATAGTAGTGTTAGGTTTTATAGATATACAGAGATATATTTCAGTAAGATATTCTTCAACATTTCAAAGGCCTACAGAATATGGCATTTACATTTTTAAGAACTTAGGCTTTTCTCAACAGTGAGACATGTTTGCTTCTGGCAGCAACAATTACTTCTAGAGGATGATGGACATTGAACAGGCTCCTTATGGTGTTTGCTAGTCATTTGGTCGAGAAACTGTTCTTGCCCGGACTGCTTGATGGTATGCTGTATAAACTGGACATGCAAGACACACTGAAAGATGACAAGAGTAGAAATGTATATATAAGAAATGTATATATAACAAAACTGACCTTAAATTTGTGTCAACAAATACAAATCCATACCAATGTAAAGTATTCCTTTCTATATCATATCCCCCTTATTATTTTTAGAAATTGACTGTGACCTTTAGACATTTATATTTAACCTGTTTAAAATAAAAATAAACATTTATAAACAATAATTTTGGGAATTTGGGCATAGTTTTCTCTAATCTGCTTCCTGCTATTTGTTGGTAAAATATTTTTAGGGTTCATAGAGACCTTTTAGGGGGGTCTTGTTCCATCAAACCACATTAGCCTGGAAGAAACCCACAGTTTCTCATCTTCTGTGTAATGAAAAGCAGAACCTCTTTTGTAAAGCAACAAATCCTTAGATCCAAATTTTGAAGACAAGACACCTTTAAAATATATATGCTGTTTAGTTTAGTAGCCCCCAGAATCAAATATCTCTCTACTTAGTTCATTCACAATCAAAAATTTAAAAAAAACACAATAACGTACATAATCCAGAGTCTTTGTGTATTTTTCATCTTTACATGGCTTTTAAAAACTGTATTTCTTTTTAATATTTATTTCATTATATTTACTCCTTTAATAGATGACTGTCTGAACTCTTTTTTCTCTCTCTCTCTTTTAAGCCAATGTACATTTACTCAACACTGCGATCTATTCAGACGTCTTTTTTATTTGAGTCTTAATCTGTCTTATTGTGTATCTGTAATAATTTTCTGACCAGGAGCACCTTTTTTATTTTTTATTTTTTTAAAAAAAAGGCTAAGCAGGCATGGCTAGGTCCAACTCCATGGCCCTGCCTGTTTACTTTGCCCAGTTCACTGCCTCTGCAAGCCATGCTCATGGCCCAGATCTGGGGATGCAGCAGATTGATGTCACCACTAAGCAATAGTAGCACACTGCTCACAAACTGCACTTAAGTGCCGGACCATCTGAAAGAGCCAGAGCTCTTCATGCTGCCAGCATGATCCAGGAAGCTGGCTCTGAAGAAGCCATGCAGTTTTTGCTCCTAATGCTGAGTCAGAAAGCCTTCTCTTACAGGAATTGCATCTCTGCTTGCCTCTAACAAACAGAGTCCACCTGAGAAAAAGTTGCTACCAAGAAGACATGCTTGACTCTATTCTTTTGTGTCTAGAATTCCTTCCCAACTCTCTAAGGTTTTCTGTGGCTGTAGTTTGTCTACGTTGGTGCCATTATGTAAATAGAGACTACTCGTTTGTTTTCTGACTGCTAAGACCCAAATAATCACACAGAAACTACATTAATTACAACACTGTTTGACCAATGGATAAAGCATATTTCTAGCTAGCGCTTACATCTTATATCAACCCATTTTTATTAAGCTGTTTATTGCTATGAGGCTGTAGCTTACTGGAAAGTTTCTGGTGCTATCTTTCTCCTTTGGAAGCTACATGATGTTTCCTTGACTCCACCTACTCTCTCTCTTTTTTTCTCTCTCTTTCTCTCTTCCAGCCTGGCTATATTCTGCCCTGCCATAGACCAAACAGCTTTATTCATTAACCAATAAAAGCAATATGAAGGATAGCCTACATCACCAATAATATTTGCTCAGAAAAAAATGATGAAAAATATCTCATTCAAAATAGTTACAGAAATTAAGTACCTAATCAAAGAAATTAAGACTTCCAGACACTGAAGGAAATAAAAGAAGATGCTCATGGTGATGAAAGGATCTTCCAAACTCCTCAGTTGTTAGAATTAACACTTTGAACATGGCTGTACTACCCAAATTTATCTATAGATTTAATGTAATGCCTATTAAAATTATAATATGATATTTCATAGATCTAGAAAAAAAATCAAGAATTGATATGGAACCATAAAAGATCAGAAATAGCTAAAACAAGTCTATGGTCTCAAACAAATCTGGAGAGTTCACAATATCAGATCTTAAATTATACTATACAGAGCTAAAGTGATGCAGACAACCTTGCTCTGGCAAAAAAACATGTAGTATGAGGGCCTGGTTGGTTTCTGTCTTCCCACTAGGTCCCACAGCCATTTAGTCTCAGAGAAAAATCACACAGAGAGTCTGAATTAGGTTATAAACTGATTGGCTCATTAGCTCAGGCCTCGCATTAGCTCTTGTAGCTTATATTAACCCATTATCCCTCTCTATGTTAGCCACATGGCTCAGTACCTTTCTCAGCGGGGCAGGTCACATCCTACTTCTTTGGTGGTCCAGGCAGGAATGCCAAGAGAGCTTCCTGTTTCCCAGAATTCTATTCTCCTTGTTCCGCCTCTACTTCCTGTCTGGTTGTCCCACCTATACATCCTGGCTAATGGCCAATCAGCGTTTATTTAAATCATGATTGACAGAATACAGACAATTCTCCTACACCACAAACAGACAAATTTACCAATGGAGCAGAGTAGAGAACCCAGAAATAAGTTGACCAAGCTGAGCCCTCACAAATCTTGACAAAAGAGGCAAAAAATACAATGGAAAAATAGCTGATTCCAAAAAGAGTCTTGGCAAAACTGGATATCCACCTGCAGAAGAGTGAAATGAGATGTATAGCTTTCACCTTGTACAAATATAATTTTGGAATGAATCAAAAACTTTAAAAGGTGATTAAAAGGCAAAATGCATAAATAAGTTCATATACATAGTATACTTTATATATGTTGAATATGGTTTTTCAGGGTATAACACAATTGGTCAAGAAGAAGAAGAACATTAAGACTTGAAGATAAAGTAGAGGACTTGAATCACTGAAGCAAAGAATGTGAAAAAATTAAAAATACACAGAAAGAACATGTAATAATTTTGGGTCCATGAAAGGACCTAACCTTCAATTTATAGGTATAGATGAGGAAGAATCCTAGGTCAATGGCCACAACCAGATATTCAGCAGGATCACAGAAGATAACTCCTCCAAATCAGGAAAGAAAAAACGTACACATCCATATAAGAAGCACATGAAATTCTTGTTTAAAGAGTAAAATGCACTAATTTTAATAGTGCTCACAAAGAGTTGCAGCCTACAGAAATATTCAGATACTGAAAACATAATTTAAAATTGAGATTTTCCATAAGGTACAGCCCTCATTGAGTCTCATGTGAACACTGCCCATTTGAGGACTTACTGTGCATTGAAAATTTGTAGCTATGGCACAGGAGTATACAGGGTTCAGAACTAAATTAGTGTGAAGATTGTTAGAAGTATGCTTAAATAAACATAACTTTGAAATTTCTGAGAGTTCTCAGAAATGCTGATTTATTGCCCCCAAATTTCAAAAAGTGACATGCCAGGAATTTGAAAACATTGAGAAACTTACATTCTCCTCTTAAAAATTGATTAACCTAAGCTGGGCAGTGGTGGTGCATGCCTTTAATCTCAGCACCTGGGAGGCAGAGGCAGGCAGATCTCTGTGAATTTTGGGTCAGCCTGGTCTTTAAGAGGTAGCTCGAACACAGGCTCCAAAGCTACAGAGAAACCCGGTCCCTAAAAACAAAAGGAACAAAACAAACAAACAAACAAAAACAAAAAAGTTAATTAACCTAGAATCAATATTTATTAGCATTAGGTGATATAGGATAACAGTAACCAAATATAGAAGAAATAATTTTAATGAACATTAGAAAAGAAGAAGAAAACTAAGATAGAAAACATTCTTCCCATTTTTAACAAATAAAACTGTATCTAATAAATGTACTTTCACTACAAGCTAATTTGTAAGAGACACTGTTCTTTGTACAAACATTACAGAACAGAAATCAGGTAGATGGGCTGGAAGTGTATCTCACACAAAGCCCATCTCTATATGTTTCCCCACTGAGTGCTTTCCTTCCTCAATTTGTTACATCTTGCAAGCTATTTCTTTTCCTTTGTAATCCTTCATATTTTCACTAATGTTTCTCTACCAGCATCCTTGTACCCTGCTGCATCTCACAGTTCCTCTATTGTGCTGTCTGCAGACTCTTATGAGAGTTGACTGTAGTAATAGACATGACTTCTGCATCCTGAGGAACAGCACACTCAGCGATGCGTCTTAATTTCAGAAGTAGCAGATTTTTCTCACTCATATGTTCTTACTCAGAGGGCATTAATATCTTGCAGGAAAATGCTGTGGAGTTCTTCACTTGCTGTAAATGCATCTCTTGTGCTTTTAACTATTTTATAGAGTTCATAACCAGAACTGGCTCATTAACATTCTTACATATGGCACTTAACATTTATGTAATTTCATGATAAATTGATAAATTACAGAACCCTCCTATAGTAAAGCTATTCAGTTGTTTCAGAAACATGACTTAAATTTCTAATACTACCGTACATAGGAGTAGCAAGAGAAATGCCATGCACAATATGGGGTGCTTATAGGCCGTTGATCTTTTAAGGGTCAAGTCAAGGAAAAATACTATTTAAAAACACTGAAATAGATTGGCATGGTAACTTGTTTATTTAAATGAGGGTAATTTAGTGTGCTGCATCTATACATCAACAGCTCTTATAATTCTGCAAAACAATTCATAAATCACAAAGGAGGTACCAAGAATAAAAGAAGAGCGGAGGGAAATTTAAGAGTCATTGAAATAGTGGAATTGGCAGTACAGAATGTTGAGCTCCAAACATATCTGAAAGATGCAGCTTTTGCCAACAATAATGGTAAATTATTTTCATGGTAAATCCAAGTACAAGGACTGTGGCTTTGTAGCTGTTGAAAAGGCCTACAGAGACAAATGAAAAGGAAGCACATTTTCTACCACGTATATCATGCTATTAGAGGCAGTTTATAAGGATTCACTTTAATCTACACATTACATGAATAAAGGCTAGCAGGCAGGTATGGTCTTTATTTCAAATGATTCAGACTGATGGCAATGGTGAAGGTAAGTTGATTTTAATTTTTAGAAGTATTATGAAGTTAAGTATCATCACTTCCAAAGATTCTGAAAATTTTGAGACTGTGTTTCCATGTTCTGAAGTTGATGTTTTGGATAGCTTTAGCAGTAACAACAAACATTCTCACCTTATATTGGCATACAAGAACAGACACTTCTTACTGACTCTGCTTGCAAGATACCTCCAGGTGAGCTGCAACATCCTGGGTGGGCTCCTTTGGCTCATCCTTGCATGTTTTCTCTCTCCAGGGCCTTAACTGAAAAGGTGGCATCTGTATGACTCTGCTAAGCTCGTGGCAGCGGTCAGCCCATAGCAGAGTCAGAGCCTAGCCATGTGAGCAGAGTTTACACTGCTGATGAAGAATTCGGAGCCATGAGCTTTTAATTATATTTTGAGATTATATTATAATTATAGTATTTCTTCCTTCCCATATATCCCTCCCCAGTGTCCTTCAATTTTATGGTATCTTTTTACACTAATTTTTATTGCATGCATATATGTTTATTATATACATAAATATTCCTAAACCTAACCTGTTCAGTCCATGTAATGTTACGTGTGTGTATGTTTTCAGGGATGACCATTGGTAATGAATAACCAATTAGCGTGCTCTTCTTTTTGGTTCATTTTCAAAATTTATTTTGTTAAAAAATATTTTTTTCATTTTACATACCTAGCCCTTTTCCCACTTCCCCTCTTCCCCCTGCTCCCCACACCTTCTTCCCACTCTATGCCCATCCACTCTTCAGAGAGGGTAAATCTTCCCATGGGGAGTCAACAAAGTCTGACACATTACTTTAAGGCAGGGACCAAGGCCCTCCCTGTTACATTTAGGCTGAACAAGGTATCCCTCCAAAAAAATTGGGCTCCAAAAAGCTAGTTCAAACACTAAGGATAAATCATTGTTCACTGCCAGTGGCCCCACAAACTTCCCAAGCCGCACAACTGTCACCCACATTCAGAGGGCCTACTTTGGTCCTATGTAGGTTTTGCCACTATCAGTCTGGAGTCACTGAGCTCCTGTTAACTCAGGTCAACTGTTTCTGTGGGAATCCCCATCATGGTCTTGACCCCTTTGCTCTCTTTATTGCTCCTCCCTCTCTTCGACTGTCTCCAGAAGTTGGACCTAGCTTAGCTGT
>PVIU01025819.1:0-23074 GCA_004026605.1 Ondatra zibethicus | reverse complement strand
AATGGAGTACAGACCTAAACAGAGAACTCTCAACAGAGGAATCTAAAATGGCTGAAAGACACTTAAGGAAATGTTCAACATCCTTAGTCATCAGAGAAATGCAAATCAAAACAACTCTGAGATTCCATCTTACACCTGTAAGAATGGCCAAGATCAAAAACACTGATGACAACTTATGCTGGAGAGGTTGTAGGGAAAAGGGAACACTTCTGCATTGCTGGTGGGGATGCAAGCTGGTACAACCCCTTTGGATGTCAGTGTGGCGATTTCTCAGAAAATTAGGAAACAACCTTCCTCAAGACCCAGTAATACCACTTTTGGGTACATACCCAAAAGATGCTCAATCGTGCAACAAGGACATGTGCTCAACTATGTTCATAGCAGCTTTATTTGTCATAGTCAGAAACTGGAAACAACCTAAATGCCCCTCGATCGAAGAATGGATAAAAAAAATGTGGTACATTTACACAATGGAGTATTACATAGCAGAAAAAAATAACGACAGCCTAAATTTTGCAGGAAAATGGATGAAACTAGAAAGCATTATTTTGAGTGAGGTAACCCAGACACAGAAAGACAATTATCACATGTACTCACTCATAGGTGGTTTTTAAACATAAGGCAAAGAAAACCATCTTACAAACCAAATCCCAGAGAATTTAGACAACAATACGGACACTAAGAGAGACCTACATAGATATAATCTATGTGGGAAGAAGAAAGTATAAAAAGACAAGATCTCCTGAATAAATTGGGAGCATGGGGACCTTGGGGGAGGGTTGAGGGAGGGAGGGGTGTGGCAGGGAGGGGAGCAGAGAAAAATAAAAAAATAAAATAAAATAAATATATATATAATCTTAAAAAAAAAGAAAGAAAGAAATGTAAAGTGCCAGAAGCTGGAAACAACCTAAATTCCCCTTGATCGAAGAATGGATAAGGAATATGTGGTACATTTACACAACAGAGTACTACACAGCAGAGAAAAATAACGACAGCTTGAATTTTGCAGGAAAATGGCTGGAGCTAGAAAGCATTATTTTGAGTGAGGTAACCCAGACACAGAAAGACAATTATCACATGTACTCACTCATAGGTGGTTTTTAAACATAAGGCAAAGAAAGCCAGCCTACAAACCACAATCCCAGAGAATTTAGACAACAATGCAGACACTAAGAGAGACTTACATAGATCTAATCTACATGGGAAGTAGAAAGTAGAAAAAGACAAGATCTCCTGAGTAAATTGGGAGCATGGGGACCTTGGGGGAGGATTGAAGGGGTGAGGAGAAAGGCAGGGAGGGAAGCAGAGAAAAATGTAGAGCTCAATAAATATCAATTAAAAATATTATAAAAAGAAAGAAATGTAAAGTGTATATGGTTCAAAGACATAAGAAGATAGCTTTGGGTTGGTAAAATAAGTTGGGATAGACAGTGAATTAGGTACAATCTTTTGAACTCACCAAGATAGGATAGATATGAAGTATTTTCTCTAAATTTGTCAGTTGCTAATGGACTAGATGTTGTTGATGTGTTTATTGCTGGTATATATTGCATATAGTTATTGTACTTATGGTATATAGTTTTTATTATATTAGTTATAACCTTTTTTTAATTTTTATTTTAGACAAAATAGGGGAAATGTGGTAATACTTTGTTTGTAATCTAACAAATAAAGCTTGCCTGGAGGTCAGAGCTAGCCACTAGGTTAACCATAGAGTCCAGGCAGTGGTGGCACACACCTTTAATCCCAGCACTAGGAGGAGGAAAGAGGAAGCGATATGACTGGACGGAGAGAGGAAGTGATAAGACAGGATGAAGATAGGAGCTTGGCCCCTTTTTTAGCTGAGGAGTTAGCAAAGTAAAAGTTGGCTGTGGCTTGCTCCTTTGTCTCTTTGATCTTTCAGCATTTACCCTGATATCTGACTCTGTGTTTTATTATTAAGACCACTAGAAGGGAGGGGATCAGAGAAAAATATATAGCTCAATAAAAACAATTTTTAAAGAAGACCAACTAGAATTTGCAATACACAAGAGAGAAAAATAGGCAGGGCTGGCAGGCAGAGAGAACAAATAGAAAGAAAAATCTTGGGGAAAAGAACAAGAAAAGGAAGTGAGGAGGACTCCAAGGATCAGCCACCCATCTACACAACAAGCCGTGGAGTAAGAAGTAAAGAAAGTTATATAGAAATAGAAAAGATAAAAGCCCTGAGGCAAAAGATATAAAGAATAATTTAAGATAAGAAAAACTGGCAAAAAAAAAAGCCAAGTAAAGGCCAGGCATTCATAAGTAATAATAAGACTCCATGTGTATTTATTTGGGAGCTGGGTGGCAAGCCCCCAAAAGAGCCAAAGAGTAAAACAACCAACTACAGAATTTGTTTTTGGCTCACAGTTCAAGGACATGCAGGAACGTGAGGCAGCTGATCACGTTGTATTCCCCGTCAGGAAGCAGAGAGACAAATGCTTGCTCAGCTCTCCTCCTTCTTACTCAGTCCAAAGCCCAACCCATGAACTAGAACCATTCACATATGGAGTGGGTCTTTCTTGCAGTTAACTCAATCTAGAAACTCCCTCTTGGACATGCCCAGAGGTGTGTGTCCTAGATGACTCTGTCTTGCCAAAAGACAATGGATATTAGTATCACACCCAGGAGAAGATGCTGGATAATCACATGCTGATAACCCACAAGGTGATGTGCACCTATAATCCCAGCACTCAAGAGACCCACATAGAAGGGTTGCCTGGTCAAAGTAGTTGAAGACCATCCTAGGCAACAGAGCAGGAGACCATCTTTTAAAAAGAGAGAGAAAGGGAAGGAGGGAGAATGGAAGGAAGGGGAGGGAAGGAGGGAGGGAGGGAAGAAGGAAGGAAGGAAGAAAGAGAGAGAGAGAGAGAGAGAGAGAGAGAGAGAGAGAAAGAAAGAAAGAAAGAAAGAAAGAAAGAAAGAAAGAAAGAAAGAAAGAAAGAAAGAAAGAGGAGTCGGGCGGTGTTGGCATATGATTTTAATCCCAGTACTCAGGAGACAGAGGCAGGCGCAGCTCTGTGAGTTATGAGTTCAAGGCCAGTCTGGTCTAAAGGTCAAGATCCAGGACAGCCAGGGCTGTACAGAGAAACCCAGTGTCAAAAACAAACAAACAAAAAAGTCAGAGGGGCTAAAAAGCTGACTCAGCAACTAAGCCCATAAAGTTACTGCAGAGGTTTAGCGTTCAGTCCCTGGTACCCGTGTTGGACAGCCCACAAGCCCTGTACTTCAGCTCTAGGGGCTCCGGCTCCAAGGGCATCTGCACTCACATGTGTGCATGCCAACACAGGCATATAAATATACACATAATTAAAAATAAAATAAATCTTTTAAAAAATAAACATTGAATAGACAAATATGTAATGAATTTTAACAACTACTACACATTACACATCTTCTAACATGTACCTTCCCAGGCCTTTACTTGGAGTACTCTACTTCAAGGTGGTTGTTATTCTCCCATCTTACAGATAAGGTAACTGAGGCATGTGGCAGTTAATTTTTCCCAAACTCACACAACATAAGGGGTCAGCTGTGATGTGAATCTTGTCTGCCCACCTCCACAGCACAAGCTTTTCCTGCTTCTCCAAATGTCTGACTTCAACTGAAACATCACATTTCTTTGCTGTTGTTTTTGAAACAGGGTTTCTCTGTACTCCTGGCTGTTCTGGTACTCACTCTGTAGACCTAACTATCCTCAAACACAGAGATTCACCTGCCTCTGCCTTCAAAGCACTAGGATTAAATATGTGCACCACAACACCTAACCCAACATTTCTTTTTATTTATTTAAATTTTTGGGATTTTTGTTTTGTTTTTCGTTTAACGTTGTTGTTCAAGACAAGATTATTTTGTTTGTAGCCCTGGCCCTCCTGGAACGCTCTTTGTAGACCAGGCTGGCCTCAAATTCAGAGGTCCACCTCCCTCTGCCTCCTGAGTGCTGGGATTAAAGATATGTGCCACCATGCTTTGCCCAACATCTCTAAAATAGGGTTACTTCGGGCCATGTGCTCAAAGGTCCCCATACATCCTGCATCATTTACATTAAGATCTCTAGGATAGGTTCTGCACATCAGGCATTGTTAAACCCTCAGGTGATTCCACAGCACAGGCTGAGGCCCACATCACAGGCTGAGGCCCACATCACCTGTGTTTCAGAGACCTGGGGAAATGAATGCATCTTCCACCCTCCACGAAACTGCAAACACAACCGAGTGCTTGCTTTGTGCCAGGTGCTCTGAGGGGCTCAAATGAGAGTGTTGGAAGACCTCGAAGTTTCTGTAGGATGGCAGCACAACCAGGGGTAAAGAGGTCCCAGGGGCGGGCAGCAAGGGGACAGTGTAGGGATGAAGCTGGTGTACGGGTTGGCCAGGCCGGACGACACTGGGGTTGGCTTCTATGACGCAAGGTGTGAGGACTAAGAAGGGCTGTCTAAGTGTAGATATGAGTTTGACGTTTTCTTGCTGTGACCCCAGACCGTGACTTGACTGCTCCGGGTCTCATTCCCGGAAGTCAAATGGAGCTAAAAATAGCATATCCGGTTAGTTTTCAACACCTCTGAAAGTCTGAGGTCAGTGCCTGGCCCTCCGTTAAGGGTTCAGTGAGTGTTAGCTACTTCTGTTATTCTGCAAATGTCTGGGTGTGAGCTCCCTTGGGGAGAAGGTACATCTTAATCACCTTTGTCCCCACTCCGCTCTCACCCTGCCCAGAACAGATTCTAAGGAAGTACTGAAATAAAGTCTGCCATGTAGACATCTTGGCAATGGATCCAGGGACGACACCTCTCCTATCGGTCAGATCAGGTGACTCTCCACAGCTGGTCCACTGCCTGAGTGCCAGAGACAGGAAGCCTCCTCTTCCCAAAGGTGGCCTAGTGACCTAGCTTTCTAGCCCTGCCTGCCCAGCCCCATGCCCTCTGCTCTTCTACACCCGGCCATACAGAACTTGGGCATGGAGCAAACTTCGACAGAGTTCTTCCTGCTGCCTCGGTGGGGAGATCCAGTGGCTTTTGTAACTGCAACTTTGCTGGACCCACCGCGGGAAGGGCAAGAGAGAGGAGGGTAAGGAGCTGGCAGCTGGGCGCCTTGGAGGATGGGAATTCACCTTGCCCGCATGGCACTGCATTTGCACGGTACTGACTGGGGGAGAGGCGGAGGCCCACGGCCAGCAAGGGTCAGGTCTGTGCCCTGAGGGGCCTGGAGAGAAAGGGAAACCTGGAGACCACCTTGAAAAAAGAGCTGTGTTGGTAGGGAGGAACAGAAGAGAACAAGGGCGTGTGGAAAACGGGAACCTCTTTGTGTGCATAAAGGGCTGTCCTGGCCTGCCTGGGTTTCCTGACCAGCAGAGGGGCCCCAGCGAGGGATCTTGACCCACGTATTTGCCTGCTACTTTCTCTCTCTCTCTCTCTCTCTCTCTCTCTCTCTCTCTCTCTCTCTCTCTCTCTCTCTCTCTCTCTCTCTCTCAGAGCCAAACACTTGAGAAAGCAGTAACACATATGTCAGCTTCCCTTCCGTGACCCATGGTCCCCCACCTTGAGAGTCTGAACCTGTGCATCCCTCTCCGGCCATGCTCCTTCCCCACCTCAGAAATATTTATTTTCACCTTCATCTATCCAGGTCTCAGTTGAGACCTGAGTCCACCGCATGCATTCAGACCTTTCTCGGTGCCCACTCCTGGTAGCCTGAGCTGCTCCCACAGAGAAATGAGGCACTAACATGGGGTCGGGGACAAGCAGAAGGGATAGCCTAGGAAAAGATGCAGGAATTCTGCATTCTGAGCCTGCATGCCAGGCCAGGGTCTGGGCAGAGTCCAGCAGGAACCCAGAGATCAGAGAGAAGGGCACTGAACACCTGGGAGGGAACAGTAGGGATGCTACCCTCTCCCCCAAGGACGGCAACTCTTCCCTGAGTTCAGTCATAGCTGCAAAGCTGAAGATACAGCTTCACCTTCCTGTATTTGCTGACAGGTCCTTGACTCCTGTCACCTCTCCACACACTGTGGGGTCCACCCAAGGCCTTTTCCAGATCCACATGGGAAGGCCAGCAAGGATGGCATTTCCTTCCCAGCCTTACCTGATGAGGGCTAATGGCTTTAGGATGGCTCCTTCCACACCCTTGGCTGACTCTTGATCCCTGTGTGCCCTGACTCTCCCTCTCAGAGCCCCTGTTCTACCCTCCTGAGTCTGCATGGTGACACCGTCTCAACCCAGTCCCTGTGCTGACCCCATTCAGTACAGCTGCATCCTGGAAAACGATGTCCACCCGTTTGCAGTGGCCTTTGTCCCTTCAGACCTGTTCTCAAGGCTAAAGGACCCAGGCTCCCCCAGACCTTTCCTCTTTGGGAGCTGCCTGGCCTCTCGTCTCTGTCTTGGTTCCCACCATTCCCTCCACAGAGCATTCTTGTCCTTTAACCTGGATCATACCAACAGACGGAGAGTTCACGAACAAGCTTCCAATTATTTTCTTTGACCCCATGCTGAATACTTTTCAGGGCAAAATTCTTTTTTTTTAAATTTTTTTATTTTATTGATATTTATTGAGCTCTACATTTTTCTCTGCTTCCCTCCCTGCCTCTCCCCTGCCCTCTTCAACCCTCCCCCAAGGTCCCCATGCTCCCAGTTTACTCAGGAGATCTTGTCTTTTTCTACTTTCTACTTCCCACGTAGATTAGATCTATGTAAGTCTCTCTTAGTGTCCGCATTGTTGTCTAAGTTCTCTGGGATTGTGGTTTGTAGGCTGGCTTTCTTTGCTTTATGTTTAAAAACCATGGGCTGGAGAGATGGCTCAGTGGTTAAGAGCACTGGCTGCTATTCCAGAGGTCCTGAGTTCAATTCCCAGCAACCACATTGTGGCTCACAGCCATCTATAATGAGATCTGGTGCTCTCTTCTGGCCTGCAGGCACACACGGAAGGAATGTTGTATACATAATAAATAAATAAATCTTTAAAAAAAAGAGTAAAATTAAAAAAAAACAACACCTATGGGTGAGTACATGTGATAATTGTCTTTCTGTGTCTGGGCTACCTCACTCAAAATAATGCTTTCTAGCTCCATCCATTTTCCTGCAAAATTCAAGCTGTCGTTATTTTTTTCTGCTGTGTAGTACTCTGTTGTGTAAAGGTACCACATTTTTCTTATCCATTCTTCAGTCGAGGGGCATTTAGGTTGTTTCCTGTTTCTGGTTATGACAAACAAAGCTGCTATGAACATAGTTGAGCACATGTTCTTGTGGCACGATTGAGCATCCTTTGGATATATACCCAAAAGTGGTATTACTGGGTCTGGAGGAAGGTTGTTTCCTGATTTTCTGAGAAATTGCCACACTGACATCCAAAGGGGTTGTACCAGCTTGCATCCCCACCAGCAATGCAGAAGTGTTCCCTTTTCTCCACAGCCTCTCCAGCATAAGTTGTCATCAGTGTTTTTGATCTTGGTCATTCTTACAGGTGTAAGGTGGAATCTCAGAATTGTTTTGATTTGCATTTCTCTGATGACTAAGGATGTTGAACATTTCCTTAAGTGTCTTTCAGCCATTTTAGATTCCTCTGTTGAGAGTTCTCTGTTTAGGTCTGTACTCCATTTTTTTTATTGGATTATGTGATCTTTTGGTGTCCAATTTCTTGAGTTCTTTGTATATTTTGGAGATGAGACCTCTGTCTGATGTGGGGTTAGTGAAGATCTTTTCTCAGGGCAAAATTCTTATGCTTTTTTATTATATAGTGGGGAAACAGAGAATTGAAAAATGTAGCAAATATTTGCATGTCTTGGAGCTGTCCAATTGCCAATCCCCCTTCCTGTGTGGGGGTTTCACAGGCCAGCTAGGACTATGAGACCCTGTCTCAGAGCAGAGGGATGTGGGGAGGCACACCCCAAGTGACAAGTAGAATAAAACTTTAAAAATACTGTCGAGTGACATCACTGTGAAATATTAGAACCCTAAGGATAGCGGAAACATTTTAAAGGAATTAAGAAGAGAAGGACATTTTATCTTAAAAATACAAACTAGACCACCAGCTAACTTTTAATCCTTAGACTCACCCTATGAACAAGTTATTAAATGGTTTAACTATAGGCACAGGTCCAAATGTCATACAATTTTTTGAGATAGGGTCTCATGCAGACCAGGCTAGCCTCAAACTTGAAATCCCTAGGACCAACATGCCCAGTTTATATGGTGCTGGGGGTCAAACCCAGGGTTTTGTGTATGCTAGGCAAGCAACCTAACAACTCAGTCACATCCCTAGCCCGAAACACCATAATAAAAATTTTAACAATGAAAAAAACGCATGAAGCCCTAGGTTCAATTCTCTGTACTCATAAACCAGACATGGCGGTGCACACCTATAATCCCACCACTCTGGAGGTGGAGGCAGGAGGATCAGAAGTTCAAGCTGATCCTAGAAATATCAAGTTTGAGGCTAGCTTGGGCTACATGAGACCCTATATGAAAAAGAAAAGACAACAAAAAAAAAAAACTCTAGGTTAATTCTTGGAACATCTCTGTAAGTTTGAAATTTTTCAAAGTCAAGAGTTAGGAAAATAAAATTTAGAAACTATGAGAAAAAAACAAAATTAAAAATTGTTGAAGGTGGTTGATTTAGGAAATGTCTTGGACTATTTGGGTTGCTTCAACAGAATGCCTTAAACTAAGTAATTTCTAAACAACAGAAATGTTTCTTAACAGTCCAGGAGGAGGGCAGCACTAAGTTGCAGGTCCTGGCAGATTTTGTGTCTGGGGAGAGCATGCTTTCTTGTTCATACATGGTGCTTCTTACCATGTATGGAAAAGACAATGGAGCTCTCTGGAACCTTTGTAAAACATATTTTTTTTAAGATTTATTTATTTATTATGTATACAACATTCTGCCTCCATGTATGCCTGCACACCAGAAGGGGGAGCCAGATCTCATTACAGATGGTTGTGAGCCACCATGTGGTTGCTGGGAATCGAACTCAGGACCTCTGGAAGAGCAGCCAGTGCTCTTAACCTCTGAGCCATCTCTCCAGCCCCGTAAAGCATATTTCTTTAATTTCATCTTTGACAATTTGTTTTTGATCATTTATTTTATGTGTATAGGTGTATTACCTACAGGTATGCCTATGCACCACACCTGTGCCTATTGTCCTCAGAGGCCAGAAGAGGGTGCTGGATCCCCTGGAACCGGAGTTACACGCATTTGTGGGCCACCATGTGGATGCTGGGAATCACTCTGGAAGGACAGTGAGTGATCCCTACACTGAGCCATCTCTCCAGCCTGTCCTTTACAATTTCTCATGTGTGTGTGTGTATATTACATTATATTTGTGCATATATTTGATTATATCTATCCTCTACTCTCCCTTCCCTCTCCCCTGGATATCCCCCAACGAATCCCCCTCACTCCTCTTGTCTGGCTTTAAATGAGTCCTCTTAGTGTTGTATGCGTGTACATGAGTGTGGGGCCGTCCACTGGAACGTGGGTAAGCTACTAGTGGCCTCCCCTTTCCCCAGCAGCCATCACCTGCCAAGGACCCTCAACTAGGGGTGATGCCTTGTGGAACCCCACTCCTTCTGGAGCCTTTTGAAATGAGAGCACTAATCTTTTATAAGGACATGCTCTGCCTTCATGACCTATTCACCTCCTACAGTCCCCCCTGCTCATTGTCACTTTGGGGGTTCAGCTTGTGAGAGAAGCAAACAGTCCAGCCACATCAGTGACTAATACAGGCATGGGCACAAGGGAAGACTTCCAGTTTGCATTTCCTACTATGGAAGCTTTTCATTTTTTCCCCATGTTTCCATGTTACACCTATTCTAAAGAAAACAAGGTTAATCAACCAAATAAAATATTCACATTAAGGCTGGGCTAAAAAGAGTAAGCTTATACTCATGGAGACCTCCTCATTCCAGAAAATAACTATGAAATAATGTGCTTAATGCCCATAGTTATTGTGTGTGTGGTGTGTGTGTGTGTGTGGTGTGTGTGTGTGTGTGGTGTGTGTGTGTGGTGTGTGTGTGTGGTATGGTGTGTGCGTATGTGGTGTGTGTGTGGTGTGGTGTGTGTATGTGTGGTGTGTGCGTGTGTGGTGTGTGTGTATGTGTGTGTGTGGTGTGTGCGTATGTGGTGTGGTGTGTGTGTGTGGTGTGTGTGTGTGGTATGTGTGTGTGTGGTGTGTGTGGTGTGTGTGTGGTGTGTGTATGTGTTTGTGTGGGGTGTGTGTGTGTGTGGTGTGTGTGTGTGAGCTTCAGGGATCTTCCTCTATGATGCTCTCTCTTACTTTTTTGAGGCATGGTATCTCCCTGAACCTGGAGTTCATCATTTTAGCTGACCACTGAGCTCTAGGATCTCCCTGTCTCTGCCCCCACCCCAGCTTTTCTTTTCTTTTGAGACAGGGTCTCACTATGTTGTCCTAGCTGGCCTGGAACTTGCTACATAAACCAGCTGGCTGTGAACTCAGAGATTTGTTTGCCTTTGCCTCCTGAGTGCCAGGATTAAAGGCGTGCACCATCATGCCCAGCCTACAAGCCTAGCTTTATGGGGTGTGGGACTCTGAATTCAGCAAACACAGTTGCCCTCTGATCTCCCCATGCTCCATCATTAAGTTTTAGCTGCATTAATGAATGGGGGCAGCTTGTTTGCTTTAACAGTCTCTCATGCAACTCTTACATTCTGTTCGTTTACTTTTAGAGTACTGGGAGTGGACTCTGGGGTCTCACTCATGTAGACAAATGTTCAACCACTAAACTACTTTTTCAACCCAACCCTGTGTTAATTTTTATTATTATTTTGAGATCTAGTTTCACTAAGTTACCACATTAGCCTTGACTCCGCTGGTAGACCAGGAGGGTCTTGAACTCCTGATCTCTATGCTTTGGCATTTCTAGTAGCTGGCCTGACAGCTAGGCTTAGTTCAGGACATTGTATTCTTTTTCTAGATGTATTTATTTCATGTGGATTTATTTGTTTTATAAGCGTTTTACCCAAATGTATGTATGGATGTCACATGAGTGTCTGTTGCCCAAGGAAGTCAGAAAAGAGCATCAGAACCCTTGGAACTGGACTTTCAGGTAGTTGTGAGCCACCATGTGGGCTCTGGGAACCAAACTGGGTCATCTGCAACAGCAGCAAGTACTCCACTGAGAGTCCTCTCCAGCCCCAGTATTTTTTTTCTAAATATTTCTAAGAGAAAAATAATCAAGAACATTAAATTCACCAACGCATGGACACATATGCTGCAAATGTCCTTCAGAAATGGTCACAAAGTGAACGGGATCCACCACACCGTCACCTTCCCGCCCAACTGCACCTTGTTTGTATCAGGATATTCTGTGCCTGCCAATCTACCTAGTGTTGTGGAATTCCTGAATATGTTTTATTACCACTGGTTAATAAAAGAAGCTGCTTCAGCCTTTAGATGGGTAGAATATAACCAGGCTGGAAGAGATAGAGAGAGAGAGTGGGAGGAGTCAGAGAGACACCTGAGGAGAAAGATGTGAGTCGCTGGCCAGAACCTTACCAGTAAACCACGAGTCTTGTAGTAAAATAAAAATAATAGGAATGGGTTAATATAAGATGTAAGAGCTTGCTAGAAATACGCTTAAGCTATTGGTCAAACAGTATTACAATTAATATAGTTTCTGTGTGGTTATTTCGGGTCTGGGTGGCCAGGAAATGAACAAGCAGCCTCCTTCTACAACCTAGTCCCTGTTTTCAATAAAAAAATAAATAAACAAAGGACATAAAAAGTCAAACATATTTTCTTATTTACATGTTTCTGGTGCTTGAGATAGAAGAATCCAAGGATTACAAGGAACATATGTATCCTAACCCAACCCTGTTAATCTCTCCTCTTCCTCCTCCCTCTCTCTCAAGAGAGAAAGAGAGAGAAAGAGAGAGAGTGTGTGTGTGTGTGTGTGCAGTGTCTCTTTTCTTGGTTATTTTCTGGTGCATTGGGCAGGCTAGCTGGTCAGTGGTCTTCCAGGAGATTCTCCTGTCTATGCCTCTCAGGATCCCCATAGAAGTATTGGGATTATAGATTACACCACAGCACTAGGCTTTTATGTAGGTTCTGAGGATTCAAACTCAGGTCCTTACATTTAATCAGCAAGCACTTTACCCACCAAGTCATCTCCCCAGCCCCTATTCTACCTTTGATTTCATTTTAGTAATAGAGAGCTATGACTTGCCTAACTCATGCTGCTGATTCTCAAATATGCAACTGGGAACTTTCCATATAGCTTAACTCCGCAATCTGATTCTCAGTGATATGAGGTATAGACAGCTCATTCACCATCACTCTCTCTCTTTCTCTCTCTCTCTCTCTCTGTTTGTTTTTTGTTTTTCAAGACAGGGTTTCTCTGTGGCTTTGGAGCCTGTCCTGGAACTAGCTCTTGTAGATCAGGCTGCCCTCAAACTCACAGAGATCCGCCTCTCTCTGCCTGCCGAGTGCTGGGATTAAAGGCGTGCGTCACCACTGCCCGGCTCATTCACCATCTCTTGACTTAGTTTGTTTACTTATAAATTGGGTAGTAGGGACCTGGAGAGCTGGCTTAGTGACTAAAGCTCTTGCCCTCACAGAGGACCCTGGGTCAGTTTCAAAACCCACATGGCAACTTATAGCTGTTGGCAACTCTAGTTCCAGAAGATCCAATACCCTCTTCTGGCTTTCCAGTACCCTGTTCTGGCACATGCATGGCACACATATGTACATGGAGACAAACATTCACATGCATAGAATAAAAACAAACTTTAAAAAATGGACAGTGGGATTAGGTTGGTGTCCAGTCCCCAGATTTCCTGGGGGGGTTGTCTAACAGAACAGTGATCTCCTAAGGTCTCCCAGCAAGGCGGCCTAGAGCCCTGCACACATTCTCACAGGCACTTAATTACCTGAGAGTCTTCGCCTCAAAGTAGCCAGAATACCGATGTAAAACCCTTGGGCTCCAGCAACGAGGACACTCTGCTGCTATGACCCACAACAGCTTAACGAGCCCAATCATAACAACAGCAGCAGCAACAAAGCCCCAAGAAACAAAATGTTCTTTAAAATTTAAAAGGGAACTGGTAAACTCACTTGCTGCCAAGCCTAAAGACCTGAGTTCAATCCCTGAGACCCACAAGATGGAAAGGAGACAACCAGTTCCTAAAAATTGTCCTGACTTCCACAGGCATACATAGAAATCAATCAGTCAATCAATCAATAAATCAAAAACTTTTAAAAACATGAAAAAAAACCCCAGATAGTTCACAGGAAAAAAAATGCCTCTAATTCATATGTAAAAGATGCTCAATATAAGCCTTAAGAGAAATACCAGAACTTTACCGATGTAGGTCTCTTCGCCTATCACTTGAACAAAATCTAAGTCTGATAATGTCCTACCTATATGAGCATATTCAAGCACTGATGGTAGCAGTATGAATTGGTACAATTTCTGTAAAGGACAATCTGTCATTGTCTCCCTAAATAATAACTGTACAGTCTTTACCCAATAATCCCATTTCCAGACATTTCCCTTAGAGATCTCTTATACATGACAAATATGAGGAGTGTCTAGGGTTGCCTACTATCATTTTGTTTATAGCGGTAACATGATGGAAATAACCTAAATGTCCATCAGTACGATACATACAATGAAACTCTATGAGGTTATAAGGAAACTCTATGAGGAAGCTCTTTGTAAATTGATGGGGGGTATACAAAAGATACATTGTCAATGTAAAAGAATAAAGGAAAGCACAGAGCACAGTGGCCCTACATGACCTATGCTAAAGGGGCATGCATACTGGAATTGGTGTTTACCAAAGGAAAAAACACTCAAGAATAAGTAAGAAATGATTAACTAGAGAGGAAGAGAACTGGTTTGGGACAAGGGCTTTTCACCCTACACAGTTCTGTGCATTTTGCTGTTACATCATGGTATGGCACTGTTCATTCAAACTGAGAATAAGTCATGTTAAAGAGGTTTACTTGTTTGTTTTTTAAAAAAAAGATTATTTAGTTGTATGTGCCTTCATGAGTTTGTAACACATGCATGCAAAGTGACTATAGAGGCCAGAAGAGGGCATCAGATCTGAAGCTGGAGTTACAGGAGTTACTTAACCAACCATGGAAAATGAGCAAAAACTTGAAAAGCAAACCTACAGTATATGATGGAAAATGTAAATATCTGTGGGGGTCTCTGCAAACACCAGGGTTAGCAGAATAACGACCCCGGTTAGGAAGAAGGAATCCAGTTCAACACAACTCAGTGGATGGTGCTGGTTCAAATTTCTGGAGTCTGCCCCCGAGTGGTTTATTTTAAGCATATTTAAGCACAGCACAATTCTGGGGAAAAAAGTTTCCTGATGGCAATTAACTCAATCCTGTGTGTACAACAAAGCTTAAGGCACATTTACATTGAAACTCTTTACAAAGTACATATGGCCTCTTCCACAAAGATGAGTACTGTTGACTCAAACAGTGTCCAAGATAAGGGTCTAGGCAGAATGGCTGACATAAACACAGAGGCTTGGGGAGCCAGGAGTGGCCTGACCCTGCAGGTAGCTCAGATCACCTAGGCTGTTATAAAGTACAAGTGACATCTCCCCTAAGGATGGGTTTTGTTGACTGAGAAACAACGCTCAAGATAAAGGTCTAGTGAGGAAGAGTCTGGAATAACAAACATAATATTATGGGAGATTCAGGTGTGGCCTGACCCTACAGATATCACAGAACACCAGGCTGCTAACTACATCCATTCCTATCTTTCCAGGTAGAAAACAGATATACATCTCCTTCACTGAGCAGACAATCTTATGTGTTTATTTCTTTTTTTCTTAGGACTATGTCTTAACTATGTAGCTCTGGCTGACCTGAAACTCACTTTATATACCAGGATGCCCTCAAACTAACAGAGCTCTGCCTGTCTCTGCCTCCTGAATACACTGCCACTGGACTTCATTTGATTTTTAAGCCCCTGCCCCCCCCACGGTGTGTGTGCATGTGTAGGCAGAGTTTTCCTATCCTTACTGCCTGTTCCCAAATAACCTGCAGCTGCTTTCCAAATAACTGACTTGGAGACTTAATATAAATTATAAATGTTCAGTAAATAGATCAGGCTTATTACTAATTAACTCTTACAACTTAACTCATTTCTACTAATCTATGTGCTGCCATGAGGTTTGTGGCTTTTACCTCTATCCAATTTTGTGTGTCTGATTTGTTCTCTGACTGGCTGGTGACTCCTCTGACTCCAGCCTTCCTCATCCCATCATCCTCAGTTTGACTTTCTCACCTAATTTTATCCTGTTCAGCTATTGGTCAATCAGCTTGTTTATTAAACCAATCATAGTAAATTCACAGTGTACAGAAGGATTATTCTCTAGTATCTCCCCCATTTGTCTAATTAAAAAGGAAGGTTTAACTTTAGCATAGTAAAATATATACATAGTTGTATATATACAACAAAAACAGTTATCAAGTAAGAATTATAGTTACGGGCTGGAGAGATGGCTCAGAGGTTAAGAGCAGTGCCTGTTCTTCCAAAGGTCCTGAGTTCAATTCCCGGCAACCACATGGTGGCTCACAACCATCTGTAATGCAGTCTGGTGCCCTCTTCTGGCCTGGAGACATACACACAGACAAATATTGTATACTTAATAAATAAATATTAAAAAAAGAATTATAGTTACAATATCCAGTCCATTTGTATTTGACAAAATTAGAGAAAATATTATTTGTTTTATATTGGTGAGTCTAATGTTTCATAGCTAATTTGTTTTATATCATAACTAAGAAAAATTATGTTTAACTATTTAGTCTTTAATTCCATGAAAACCCCAGAAGAATGAAATATTATCTAATGACAGGGACATCAGATTGCCTGGACAGTCACTCAAAGTTCCTCTGTAATGTTGGGGCATCCAGCTCTGGTCTACAGGCCTAGCATATCTGATAGACTTTCCTGTGAAGAGGGAATTTTGAAGGACTGTCCTACAGGGTCTTGGCAAAGTTGGGCAGTCACCTTTCTTGCATCCTGCTTGTCCAGTTTGGACAGTATCTGTCAGCAATTGAGGCAAGAGGCGTTTCTTTGCTCACGTGGCTAGCTTTTGCCATAAAGAGAACAAACACTATATGGAGTTTCTTTGATGCCCATCATCTTCTTTAGAGTACATTGGTGCTGCCAGGAGCAGACATGTCCCACTGTCATGAAAGCCTTAGGTTATTAAACATATTAAATGCCATATTCTATAGGTCTTTGACGTGTTTGAAGACCATCTATCTAAATATATCAGTGTATGACCTTGAAAACATACCTAACATGACTGTAAGTTTGACCATTATAGATGACTATTAATCTGTATTTCTTAATTATACATTAGATTTTTAAATGAGCTGCATAAACACAATACCTTAACAAGAGTAGAAATATACATACAGCATAACAAAATTAACTTTAAATTTGTATCAATAAACCAAAATCCATACCAATGTAAAATATTTAAGATTAATAGTTGGTTTTAGATTAGATTCAATAATCTACCTTTTTATCCTATCATTTCTATATCCCCTTTTTCTTTTTAGAACGAGATCCCTGAATCTAATCTCCTTTGTTCAGCTTTTTTCTTGATCATTAACAATAATAACTTGTAATGAACCCCCTTAAACGATAATAAACATACATAATTCAACTTTTGGAAATGTAGACATAGTTCTCTAGACTACTTCCTATTTTATTGGGGGTGCTGGTAATCTTTGTGGGAGCCTGAGAAAATTTAGGATTATGGTCAAGTCCCAGTTGGAGATTCTGTTAAGCTGGATCATCTCAGCCAACAACCCTGAAACTGTTCTGGATGACAATTCTGAGGAGACTGTAACAGAGGCATTTTGAAATACTAGATCACCTGGGCCATTGGTTTTTTTATTAGTATTTGGTCTCCTTGTTCTGAAAAACTTTTAAAGGTAATATTCATATTTATATTAATATAAGAATAGACTGGCCGGGTGGTGGTGGCGCACGCCTTTAATCCCAGCACTTGGGAGGCAGAGGTAGGCGGATCTCTGTGAGTTCGAGACCAGCCTGGTCTACAAGAGCTAGTTCCAGGACAGGCTCCAAAGCCACAGAGAAACCCTGTCTCGAAAAACCAAAAAAAAAAAAAAAAAAAAGAAAAGAAAAGAAAAAAAAAAGAATAGACTGCATTGTACACAAGTCAGTCAAAGATGATTTTTTTGTTCTGTGTTTGAGCATATAACACATACATCACATGTCTTGTAGTTCTTCAAGGTTTATTTCTTTATGTTTGTAGTCAGATCTCTCAGGGGATCTTCCTTGATCAAATCTGATTTTTCTTAACCCCAGAATGAATCCACAGCCTCTCATTTCCTGTGGAAATAAAAGCATAACCTCTCCCCCAAAGTAATATATCTTTTGACTTAAATTTTGAAGTCAAGATTGTTTTAAAATATATAGGTTAGTTGATTCTAGCAGTTTTTATAATCCAGTGTCTCTTAGCAGCCCAAAAATTCAAAGACAACACAATAACATGCAGGATCCAGACTCTGTGCACATTTTTCATCTTTACGTGGCTTTTTATAATTTTTATTACTTTATTCCTTTTAAAAGAACATTTTCTACCATTTTTCTTTTCTCTCCCAAGTCTATGTATATTTTTAAAAAACTGTAAGCCACTTAGAATTTTTTTCCCCCTGAATCTGTCTTTACTACATATCTGTAACCTTTTCTGTCTGTATGAACAAAACCCACCATGCAGCATGTTGGCAGAGCTTGCACTGACAGCTTAGGCCTGCAAGCAGTGGCTGAGAGACGCCTCTCTGTACAGCAGCCTGTGTGAGAGACCGTGGGAACCTGCCATGTGGCTTAGCTCATTGGCAGCTGCCAGGAGTGGCATCTCTGTACTGTGGCCAGCATGAGAGACACTAGACTAAGGAGCTGAAATTAATTCCATATTTGTGTGTTTCGAACCATTTTTAAAGCCTTTTCAGGTCTTATGTTGATCTATGCTTGCATGTGAGCACCATTTGTAGGCAGAGCTTTTCTGTGTTTCAGGAGCCACTTCCCAAATAACTGGCACAGAGGCTTAATATTAACTATAAATGCTTGACCAATAGCTCAGGCTTATATTACCTAATTCTTACATTAAACTAACCCATATCCTAATCTATGCTTGACCACATGGCTTGGTACCTTCTCACAGCATGAATGCCCATCTTGCTTCTCCTGGGTCTGCTGGTAACTACTGACTGCCCTCCTTCTTCCCAGCATCCTCCTAGACTGGCTGTCCTGCCTAATCTCTTCCTGCCTACTTATTGGTCAGTCAGCTTGTTAATTAAACTAATCATAGCAACATGTATTCATACAGTGTAAATGAATATTCCACAGTATGTGTGTGTGTTTGTTCACAGGTGTGTGGACACATATTTCAAGTGCTCATGCATGTGTGTGCACATGTGTGTGGAAACCCGATGCTGATGCCAGATGTTTTCTTCAATCTCTCTCAGTATTGGAACATGCTCTTAAGCCTAGAGCATGCCAATTTGACTAAGGTAGCCAGCCAGTTTCTTCTGGGCTCCCCCTTGTCTTTGGCTACCAAAAGCTAGGGTGACAGACAGACTGCTACCACATCCACCCTGCATCTATTTATATATTTTTGGGGATCTGACCTCCTGGTCTTCATGTTTACATAGCAAGCACTTTACCCACTGATCCATTTCCACAGACCCTGCTTTTTAGTTTTTGTTTGTTTGTTTTTGTTTTGTGAGACATGTCTCCCTATGTAGTCCAGATTGGCCTTAGACTCATACAACCCTTCTTCCAGGTGCCAGGATTACAAACAAGCATATACCTGGTTCATAGGTTTTGTGTGTGTATGGATGTGTACACTGGGGTAAGGTGTACACATGTGT
Source organism: Ondatra zibethicus (assembly GCA_004026605.1). Classification (NCBI taxonomy): domain Eukaryota; kingdom Metazoa; phylum Chordata; class Mammalia; order Rodentia; family Cricetidae; genus Ondatra; species Ondatra zibethicus. The sequence goes on along the minus strand of PVIU01025819.1, from coordinate 4,171 downwards.
GTGCTTGGCTGTACATGCAAGCATAAAGGCGATAGGTTGACATCACATTTCTTTCTCTATTGCTCTCCAGCATTTATTTTATTTTTAAAAATGATAATATATCATTTCCCCCTTCCTTCCCTCACTCCAATCCCCCATGTCCTCCCCTTGCTCTCTCAAATCCATGACTTTTTAGTTGTTCTGTCTCTGTGTCTCTGTCTCACACACACACACACACACACACACACACACACACAGCCTGCTCAGTCCATATAATGTTTCCTGTGTGTATATCAGCTCCAAGGCTAACTACTTGGTAATGGACAACAAACTGGGGGACTCTTTCCCAGGGTCGACCGTTCCTCCCACTCTCAGCCCCAGCTGCCCAGAGTTCTTTGGAATTGAGGCTTCAAGAGCTCCCCCTTCTGTCGGTGTCATCATCATTCAGGTCTTTGAAGTGTCCATGTTAATGAGACTTTATGAGTATAGTCTCATGGACATTTTTAGGACACATAATCTCACAGCAAATGTCCTGGTCCTCTGGCTCTTAAAATCTTTCTGCCCCCCTTCTGCAATGAGCCTTAGGTGTAGGAATTGTGTTATAGATGGATGCACCAGACTCGGCTCTGCATGAACTCTAATTCTCTGAATTGTAATAGGTTGTGGTTTTAAGATAAGGTCTGTCTATGGACTTGAAAGTCACCATTTGGCCAGGCCGGCTGGTTAGCAAGCCCCAGGGATCCTCCTGCCTCCACTGTCCAGTACTGTAATGACAAGTGCAGGCCACCATGCCAGCTTTTCCATGGGTGCTGGGGACCTGAACTCAGGTCCTCATGCCCAGCCTCGCAAACATTTTATCCACTGAGTCATCTCTCCAGTCCCTACAGTTAGGTTTGAAAACTGAAAATATCAATAGGAAAGTAGACAATATCACATAACCTTTGAGATACATATATCCCCCAGTGGGACTTTTATAACATTTTACCTTAGCAAACAAATGCAAATAGAAAAAGACATTTTTTTTCATCCTTTACCTTGGTCAATTTTTTGAAAAATGTAATAAACTCCAATGTTAATGCAGAGCAGGGACACACAAACCACATTCTTTGTATCTGTGTGTACAGCTTCTTCAGAATGATCTCCAGCAACATATCAGTGCCTCAGAAAGAACCATGATCTGGCTGGAGAGATGGCTCAACAGTTAAGAGCAGTGGCTACTCTTCGCAAGGACTTGGGTTCAAATCCCAGCACCCACAGGGTGTGCAGACAATATATGCAGGCACAACACCCAAATGCATAAAATAAAATAGATAGATGATAGATAAAAAGAATCATAACCTTTAGCAAAGAAATTCCATACCTAAGAAAGTTTCCAGTTATAATCATCACAATCAGAACAAAGGAGCAAAAGTGCTGAGCTCATGGCAGTGGGGTTCAATCTGTCTTCTCTTGCCTGTATGGAAGCAGCCTTCGCCTCAAAGCGCAATGCTGTCAAAATTGCGCTTTGCTGCCATCTAGTGTTCTCTTCAAGTAGTCGCGCCTAGCCAAGAGAACCCAGTTAGTGCCAATGGACATCTCTTCAATTTCCTTGTTTTGTTTTGCAAGGTTTCTCTGGACAGCCCTGGCTGTCCTGGAACTCACTCTGTTCCAGGCAGGCTCGAACTCAGAGATCCGCCTTCTTCTGCCTCCCAAGTGCTGGGATTAAAGGTGTGCGCCACCACCACCGGGCTCCTCTGCTATTTTTAACAAAGCTAGGTTTCTGGCATAGCACTCAGCTTGCTTGCTTTCTTTTAATCCTCACACCATCCTTATAACATATAGGTAATGTTCTCGACATGTGCAGACGAGGGGATGGAAAAGTACAGAGAAGTTTGGTAACTCGCCCATACACAAGTAGCTCAGAGTCCAAGATTAGAACAAGGTGCACTTTATCCTGAGGTCTGCGATCTTGGTCACATGCTCTGCGTCAAGGGTCTTTGTGGAAGCAACAGCACTTGGAGAGAGCCTTACACAGCAACATGCCCACCCTCATCACAACTATCCCGAATAAGATCACACTAGGACCAAGTTCCTTGTCCCGCGGATGGTCTGACTTGCACAAAAACATACAAGGCATGGCAAGTGTCTTCAGCAGCAATAGCACGTCAGGGAGGAATTCGAAGCCCTAAAGTTCCCTAGCTTGTTTTCTGCCATATTATTAATACAGAGGGGCACCAGGTGGGCTGGCTGTGAAAACCCTGGGACTTTTGTAGCAAGCCCCCATGACACTCCACTGTCTCCTGCTGGAAACACCCACCCTTTGGGTAACAAAGCACTTAAACTTGCTTCACACATGGCTGAGAAGGCGTCTAACAAGGTGCCAATCTGGAAGGCTGTTAAGGGACCAGCAGGCCAATGCTCAGCTCCGTTGTTTAATTGGGTTGCTATTTTGGTTTTGTGAGCCAATGGCTCACTCTGTAGTCCAGGCTGGCCTGGAACTTACAATGTAACCCCAGATGGCCTCAAACTTGGGTGGGGAGATTCCTCCTGCCTCTTGAGTGCTTACGTTACAGATGTGAGCCTCCAGTCCCAGCTTCAGTCCTGTTATTTACAGCCCAGAGCTATTAACTTGGGGCCCCCATTCCAGATGTACTAGAGGCAGATACTGTTTGTGTGTGTGCCCTTTTATCCCTTAGGGAGAGGGGATATTGTGTACATTTCGATTCTTTCTCAAATTGACTTGAGACCTTCCAATGGGTTAAATGTTGCCCAGCACTTGCTTTTATACAATCCTCAAGCTAAGGTGGATTTTAATATTCTTAACTGGTTGAGATTGGGGGAATCTTAACTGGTTGAGACTGGGGGAGGAGAGAGTTCAGGACAGAGAAAAATAACATGAAATTAAAATTTACAGCAGGTGCGGTGGCTTGTGCACTTAGATGGCAAAGATAGGTAAAGTGCTGAGTTCGAGGCCAGCCAGGGATATATAACATGACCCTGCCTAACATAATAATAACTGTAGTAATTAATAATGATGATGATTTAGGTTATGTTCATGAATAAACTTTTTGTTTTTTTTTTTTGAAACAAGATCTCAAACTTACGATGTAGCCTAAGACGACTGAGCTTCCAATCCCCTTGCTTCCACCTCCTGAAGCTGGGATTACAGCTGTGTCCCACCAGTGCTGGGTGGAGCGGTCCGGGGATGGAACCCAGGGCTTCGTTCGTGTGCACTAGGCAAGCACACTGCCAACTGAGCCACATCCCCAGGCCCCAAGCAGAAATGTTATTGGAACTTGGGCACTCCTTGTTTACCTGCTATCCTGCTTGCTCTTACTCTACTGGTGTGGAGTTAGACAGCTCTAACAGGGCATATGCTTTAAAAAGTCTCAAGCATTCTCATTCTCTCTCAAGTTTTATTCTGTTGAGATGGGGGCTGTGCTGGATAATTTTATGTCAACTTGACACAAGCTAAAGGTATCTTAGAGGAGGGAACCTCAATTAAGAAAATGCCTTCATGGCATAAGAACAGACAGGAGGACCAATGGAACCAAATAGAAGACCCAGATATCAATCCACACATCTTCGAACACCTGATATTTGATAAAGAAGCAAAAAATATCAAATGAAAAAAAAAGCATATTCAACAAGTGGTGCTGGCATAACTGGACATCAGCATGTAGAAAAATGAAAGTAGACCCATATCTATCACCATGGGCAAAACTCAAGTCCATATGGATCAAAGACCTCAACATAAAGCCAGCCACACTGACCCTTATAGAAGAGAAAGTGGGAAGTACACTTGAACGCATTGGTACAGGGAACCACTTCCTAAATAGAACCCCAGCAGCACAGACACTGAGAGAAACAATTAATAAATGGGACCTCCTGAAACTGAAAAGCTTCTCTAAAGCAAAGGACACAGTCAACAAGACAAAACGACGACCTACAGAATGGGAAAAGATCTTCACTAATCCCACATAAGACAGAGGTCTGATCTCCAAAATATACAAAGAACTCAAGAAATTGGACACCAAAAGAACACATAATCCAATAAAAAAATGGAGTACAGACCTAAACAGAGAACTCTCAACAGAGGAATCTAAAATGGCTGAAAGACACTTAAGGAAATGTTCAACATCCTTAGTCATCAGAGAAATGCAAATCAAAACAACTCTGAGATTCCATCTTACACCTGTAAGAATGGCCAAGA
>PVIU01025818.1:0-23067 GCA_004026605.1 Ondatra zibethicus | reverse complement strand
CTCTTAATGGGGATATCAGGTGAGGCTAAGGAGCATCCAGCACAGTCATCTCACTTATCTTAATGAAGTCGACGCTCCACCCTGTCACATGGTAGGGTTTATTGCGCAGTGGTTATAATTACAGTCCTGTGTCTAGGTGAGCCTGAATTTCAATTGCAGGTCTACCAAGTAGCAGCGGTGGGGCTCGTTTAACTTGTTTAAATGCCTCTTTGATCTTAGTGCCTTGATATCAACAGTACAGATAATCGTATCTCCAGGACAGAGAACTGAAAATGAAATTGTATCTCTATCATTTTTATTTCAATGCCGTGTCTGGAATAAATGGTACTGTACGGTGATCATGTACTATAAACCAACTAGGGGTTTGAGAGCACACACAACGTTATTCAGAAGACTTCTGAAGAGATGTGCTGTTCTCTGTGCATCGTCCTCCCCCATCTTCTCTAACACAAACAGGGACCTCTCGTTGCTATTTGACAGAGTTAGCATCCAGAGCAGGATGTGAGTAGAAGCTACTAGAAGCAGATGCTCTCACAGCAAGAGGTCCGGGGTGACACTTTTATCAAAAGGGACAAAGCAGCAAAGAAAACAAAGACAGAATGAAAATCATTAGGGGTCTAAGACAGGTCACACATGTTTCGGTTCTTTCCTTGTTTATTGGGTGAATCTGAGAATTCAAGGGAAAATTAAGTTGTTCTTAAAGCCTGAAGAGATTAAGTCATTCACCCCAAATCACTGAATTTGATTGGGAAGCCCCAAGGCCTACTGCTAGCTAGTTTAGCTTTCTTCCAGTTCAGTGTGTCATTTTGCACCATACTGTTCTAGCATAAAACATCTCAATACATAAAAATACACAGCATGCAGCTACTGCACAGATGCAAATGCTAACACATATCCCTTCATTTTCCCCAAACATAAAAAAACCCCAACTTACAACATTCATGAATGCTTCCGGATCCGCAGCTTTTGTTGGCATATGTCCCGAGTTCACATTTCTTTGGAGTAAATAAGCCACCAGGATCAGAAGCCATATCTCCACTCTGTGTGAAACAGTCCATGCTCTCGACAAGATTTCTGACATGGTCCAACATCTGCATTTGCTTTGTTCCTAAGGATGTGACAACCGCATCTGGAGTCAGGGGAAGAACCTGAAGGCTTAAAACATCTTTTGTGTGTTTTCCAGCAGCAAAAATCTGAAGCAGATAAAGCAAGTTTAGGAATAGGAACGAAACAACATGTGTAGGCTGCAAACATTGCTTAGAATGTCACAATCCCATCTGGCTCCTCCTGTTCCTCCCTCCCTCAACTTGTAAACACCAATCCTTCCGCTTCTAGGTGTGTCCAACTTTCCTTGTTGCAACTGGGAGTTTCATGCATGTTCTATATAGCCCATAAACACTGGTTGGTCATCGCCATGTAAGAAGGGCCACAGGAAGCACTTCCCACTTATGCTTAGTTCTTATCTTTGATGAATAGCAAGACATGGAGCCTGCAGAACACACTGCAAGTTTCTGTAGCTGCATATGCTGGCTTCAGTCACCACTGTCCTGTAACTGAAGAGCAAATGCAGGATTGGTTACTTTCATTTGAAATGCCAGAAACTTTAAGAACATTTCTTATTTTTAGTGCTGGGTGAAAATATTAATTGTAAGAAAGCAATCTATGTGTAGCCCGTTTCTCTCAAGTTTAATACATATATACCAAATTTTAAATTTGGTTTGCAGTTACTAGCTATTGTTGACAGTGATACCTAGTAATTAAATCACCTGAAGTAACCCAAATAATGAGCGGCAGCCTAGTTATTTTTATGGGCTACGTGTCCCAGTTAAGCAGACTGTGAGATGATGCGAGAGCAGCTCCTTGACCTGCTATTAACTGAGCATGCCAAGAAGGAAGATTTGTTAGTTTAAGTAAAGACTGTGCTTCAAGTTAGTAAAAATATACTAAGGTAACTTCTCTATGTTTAACATCAAGTCTTCAGCTTTAACAGCAGCCACACCCATTTGTGGACTTGGGGAATGTAGTGGGGGAAGAAGCCAAAGTTAAAGCTGGAAAGACGACTCTGTGGGACGGCGTCTACCCAGATGACTCATCCTTCACCATTCCTACAGGCTGGGTAGGTGAGAAGAGGCAAGCCCTGGGTCTTTATCTGGGTCTGGCTGAGTGTTCATCCACAGTAGTATTGATTGCTACACGTTAGCAAGGAGGGATCTGACCCAATTGGGAAAAGCAAGAATGAAGGATCATCACCCCAATGCTCCACATCCTCTCTCTGGAATGCACAGAGCTGGCTCTAACGTTGTTCAAAATGAGATCCCAGAAGAGAACTTCAGCTCCCACGGCTGGCATTATAGGGTTTTAAAATGCTGTATCACTTAAATGGGGGTAGGAGGTGGCTTTGGTTTTCATTTCAGGATTAAATGATTGCATTATCAAGCTAGATTGTGGTGACGCCAGAAGTAAAACTTAGGTATTGGGATTGGGGAGATTCTTCAGTGGTTAAGTGCACATAGTGCTCTTGTAGAGGACCTAAACTCAGTCCTCAGTACAGAGGTCCGGTGGCCTATAATTACCTGCAGCTCCAGCTCCAGGGGATCTGACATCTTTTGGTCTCAGCAAGCACCTGCTCACCTTACCCAATGCTCATTATCCGCGCGTGCACACACTCATACACACATGCGTGGGGATGCACATCATTAAACATAAAAACACAGGAGCTAGCGAATATCATTTCAAATAAGGTAACCCACACCCAGAAAGACAGTTATCACATGTACTTGTGCATAAGTGGTTTTTAAACATAAAATAAAGAAAGCTAGCCCACAAATCACAAACCCAGAGAGCCTAGACAACAATGAGGGCCTTAAGAGAGATATACATAGATCTAATCTACATGAGAAGTAGAAAAAGACTAAATTGGGAGCATGGGGACCTTGGAAGAGGGTTGAAGGGGAGGGGAGAGGCAGGGAGGGGAGTAGAGAAAAATGTAGAGCTCAATAAAAATCAGTTAAAAAACATAAAAAATAAATCTTTAAAAACTAGATATCTTAATCCACTGTTTAATATTATGGTACTGTGGAAAGTCCCCTCAGTGTGTCCTTCCTCATGAAAGGACGGAGTCAGATAACTCTGCCATGCTGTGTGAATTGCTTCTCATTACTGGGGAGAAGCTGAACCCAGGACCCAGTGCATGCTAAGCAGTGTAAGTTGTTTCTTCAGGTTCTGGACTTAAAATGAGCTTATTATATGTTAACATATTCAAGCCACACATATTTGCTTCAGTATGCTCAACTAAGCCAATTCTTACCTTTTGAATAGTATGTTTCTGGTTTCTGTAGATATTAACAATAAGAAGAAACTGACTGAAAAACAAAGCAAAAGAAAAACCCCTCAACCTTCTGGTTTTCTTAGTGAGTGTACAAAATTTCCTCTAGCCACCTTGTCTATTTAAGGTCAGGCTAGAAGGCTCTCATATCAGCGTTCAATTGACTTTTATTAAAGTGATTCTTCCAGCTATTACAAGTAACCATGAAACTAGTTGGGTATTTGACACGGAAGCAATTTGACTGACACACGGTCATAATTCTTGCATCACCGGAATCAGAATGACTTATGGATCAAATGACTGAGATGTTTGTGTTGAGTCAAACTCACAGCCCACTGCTTTGAACACAGGTCACTTCTCAGGAGACTCTGAGGACTCAGGCAAATGGGCAAGGCTCATCTGTCACCTGTTTTGTCAGACATGCCTGTACCGGCATGGTTCCCACGGAGACTCCATTCTCTTCTCGGCTGTATCAGTGCACCATGGTTTTTCCTAGACTCTTTTCCAATAAGGAGGTATTAGGAACCATTCATTCCATATTCCCCAAACAGGCAGCTTCATCTTTGCGTCCTAGCATTGATGTTGGAGTCACTTCACCTGCTGTCTTAGTTTAGTTCTCCCTTCCCATAGGCCAGCTTTTAAAAGCATCATTATTTAAACACTGTTCAGTATACAGTAATTAATTCAGGTTCTGGAGTCATCTAACTAATGTCATTGCTTACTTCATAGATGGCTTTGTGACATGTTCCCACGGTCCCCGAACCTCATTGTCCTCATTTCCATGATGTGACAGTAATGGTGCCTTCTCCTAAGGCTGCCAGGAGGATTACATCAGACAGTAAGAGAACCTGATACACAAGTACCCAGCAGTTTTGTTTCACGCAGGTTTGAAGGCGTGTGCTGCCTGGTGGCTGTTTTCCTACTCTCTGTCCCAATGCTTCTAAGATAAAGTGATATTTCTTCATTAGTTTGTGGTACTAGAACACCACCGATGGAGAGAACAGTAGACACATTTCCCCCATACACTGATTAAATTGTGTTTTCTGGCTCCCTCCTTTCCTAGGCCAGTGACCTTGGTCCGTTACTCAGTCTTTCACAGTCAGAGACCATCTGACGTTTAAAGATGCAGCGAGGACCAGGGTAGCCATCTAAGACAGGAGCCAACTATCTAGAGGGTTGCCTGGCCTTTCTCTTTTAGCCATCTTCGTTTTAGCTTTTCTGCTATGTTTGTTTGCTTGTTTGTCTTTTGAGGCAGGGTCTCCCGTGGTCTGAGTTGGCCTGGAGCTACTAGTTTTCTTCCCTCAACCTCCCCAGCGCCGGAGCTACAGAGCTGTGGCACCACACTCGCCTTCTCCCCTTTTTTCTTAAAAGAATCTGTGATATGAACATAAACATGGTTCGTTACCTTTGTGAATTTATTTGCAATCTAGACTTAAGTCACAGTATTTTAGAACCAAAATCCCAGATTCCAGAAGCCGTTTACTTCAGCATGCTACTTCATTTCTTTATTTAAAACATATAAAATATGAAATTATATAATTTAGTAAAAGTTATAGAATGCATAGTTCTCTAAAGCTTTGTGTGCGTAGACTGAGATGCGCATATTTTTTCCCTGAAATTAATTTTTATTAACAACTTGGTATGTATTTTCAGGACATTATGTATATATTTTGTGTATGTAATAGAATATCACCATAGGACAGATTTATAGATGCAAAAAACTGGGTAATAAGTATGTATAGTCTATATCCTGTGTGATCCTGTTGAATTGTTCCCTGAAAGATTGGTAGAAACATGACCACAACACCACCCTTCCTTTAGCAGTTTAACGTTTCAAAAGTCCCTTTAATTTTGTCAGTCTTGTGGAACGATACCTCATGGTGATTTTGTTTTCATTTTCATGAGCTATAGTCAGACTATAATGTTTTAATATATTTCAAATATTGAGTGTTGCTTTGTGGATTGCCTTTTGAGTTACTAGTCTGTTACATCTCAATGTTTCAAAGAACGATCACCTTGAGCCTTTTCTTTATTATAGATATTGACCTTCACTTTGTTAAAAGTTAGTTAATAAATTTGCTTTCTCTTTTGAAACTTTGGCTTGTGATGTGTAGTTATTTCATAAGTATTTCATTACAGATATTTCATAGTTAAGTGACTCAAACTTTTCCCTTTTAGGATCTCTGTCTCTCACTCACGTTGGGCTTTTTCATCCCAAGGTTAAATGCTATGCTTTATATATTTTAATATTTTCACAGATTTTTTTCCTTTGGTTCTAGACCAATTAAAATGTTCTTTTCAATACAGAATGGTATTGAATCTGAATTTTGTTTTTCTAACTTGTCATTAAGTTTACAGAGATCACATTCTAAGTCTTTTCTGATTTCTCTGGGGTGAAAGTCACCTGTGTGTTCTCATCCTATGTAACAGAAATCTGTAGCTCTGGTGAGATCATGGAGTTCCCAGAGCAATCTTTCTCAACTGGAGCTGCTTGCCTCCAGAGGGAGGGTATTTGGCAAGGTCTGTAGAAATTTGGCTGTCATTGCTAGGAGAGTGCTGCTGGCATCTAGTGGTAGAGGCTAGAGATGCCACTAAACACCTTAAAATACCCAGTGCAGCCCCACAGCGAAGTGTGTGGCTCCCCCAAAGGTCAACCATGCCAAACAAGTAGAGAAATCATGGAGACATGGCATTCTTCGTTTATAGATTTATGAAAATAAGTAGAGAAATCATGGAGACATGGCATTCTTCGTTTATAGATTTATGAAAAACATAAGCTCTTACTTAAAACTTATGCATAAAGTTTTGTCAGTCAGTAGTGGTATCTGCTGACAAATCTTCCTGAAATTGTCATTGCAACCTATTATTTGTTTTCCAATTTAAAAAATGCTGAACTTTTTATGTGCCTGATGGGTACCTGTGGACCTGTGGACATCGGAATTGTTCATAGTTCACAGATTCTTATATGCAAACCTAGGACTCAGATCATATGAACTAGGTTTAAAGGTCAGCAATTGGGAGGTGCTGTCTGCCACCAAATGCCACCCACCCAAAAGAACATGCTTTACATGTAACCTCAGCACACACACACACACACACACACACACACACACACACACACACACACACACACTACATCTAACTGCAAAAAAACTTTGCTCCAGAATTTGTTAACTTTAAGAACCTTAGAGCAATGCTTGCTCTCTTACCTTGTAAAATCCAAGTTGTTTGAAGATTGTAATTATTTAAAAATAACTATGAGGGACTGAAGAAGTGGCTCGGCAGTTAGGAGAGCTTGCTGTTCTTGTAGAGGGCCTAAGAATGGTTTCCAGCATCCATGCTGGGCAGTTCACAAGTGCTTATGAATCCAGCTCCTAGGGACCTTATGCTTCTGGATTCTCTTTGCATTCACATGGAAATTAAATTCACACCCACAGCCCAACCCACCAATCAAAGGTAAAATCAATATTGAAAAAAATAAAACCAACTATGACTGCAACTGTGTATGCGCAGATGGTATCATATCAGACAGTCAGACAAAGTGGACCATCGACGTCTGTGCCAGGTGGTTTGCAGTATGCTGTCATTTGGAACTCCACCTCTTATTCCAGAGACTCCTAAAATGGTCTCATCTCTATCACTGTATTTCCTAATGTGCTGCTGTAATACATTTGAATGTTACATGGTGCATTTATTTATATTAGCTGCTTTCTACTCACTTATCCTATGCATGCTGGAAGCTGTGAAATATTTTTATTTGAAAATGTTGTTTCTAAAATATTGAAAATGGGGAATATGGTTTCTATAATCCTCCTCTGATATTATGTCTAAGTGCATTAGTCAATTAGAAAATCCTGCTTTCTTTGTGGCACTTTGCTTTTTTGGACATTTTGAGGCGGGGCATCCCATGTTTGGGGATTATTTTAGCCCTGGAGTTCTGGGAAGAGGGCCAGCCTCAGGTGGCTTCCAAAGTTAGCATGTCGGAGAGTTCTGAGAGCAGCACGGGGCATCACAAGTCCTTAGGAAGAGGGCCGGGTGCTGGGTGGCTACTGCAGTGCCAGGTGCTGCAATGTTCCTAGCTGGCAAGAGAAATACATGCCACTCAGCTCCGCCTTCAGCCTGATTTTGCAAGAGATGGAGTTATAGGACTGAGTAATTCTGGGACTGGCAAAGACCTGGCAGAGCAGCTGGTTTGTTTTATAGGTGAGGAGCCTTGGGCAAAGTAAAGGAAAATCATTTGTCCAAATCTTTCCAATGTGCTTGAGCTGCAGAGAGACTGGGGTGAGCGAAGGGGAGGAGGGACTGAAAGGGAAGATGGATAAGTAGGAAGCAAGGCTCTTTCAATTCCCTAGGGTTCAGGGACTTCCAAAGGCTGTTCCTTTTCTCACACCAAGAGCGTGAAGCAATGTGTGTATCCACACCAACAGCGCGAAGCAATGTGTGTATCATCAGAGACTGCTTTCTTCTTGTGCGCTCTGGCTTTTGTACTGATGCCCCGGCACGCTGATTTCTAGAACATATCAGCAGGTTGCGTACCTCATCCTGTCACTAGCACCGACCGACTCCATTTCCAGAAGCTCTTTCCAAAGGGCCTTGTTTTACTGTCTGGGATATTTTCACATCAAGAAAAATGCAGCAAATTCTTAATCACATTTATATACCCCAGATAAAATAAAGCAAATCACACAAAATTTCACAAACTTTAATAACAATAAAAAAAACCTATCAATGTTCTTAAAAATCTGGAAGGAAACTAATTTCTCCTTCACCTTGTTGATCATTAAAGCTTGTGATTCTACCTAATGAGCTATGGTGTATAGGGGGCCAGGAAAGAGAGAAGATGCTGCATGTTACTAGATCTTTCTTTCCTCTCCCTCTTTCTTCCTTCCTTCCTTTCTTTCTTTCTTTCTTTCTTTCTTTCTTTCTTTCTTTCTTTCTTTCTTTCTTTCTTTCTTTCTTTCTTTCTGTGTGCATGTGTAGAGCAGACTAGACCAGGCCAGTTCAATCCCCACCCCTTCTTTGAGACAGGATCTCTCTTTGATCTGGACCTTACTAATTTGGGTGGCCAGTAAGCCCCACAGATCCTCCTGTCCTAATATTCCCCAAGATTACAATTACTGGCATATTATGTGGGTACCAGGGCTCAAACTCAAGTCCTCATAGATACACAGAAAGTACTTTGCCAACTGAACTATCTCTCTAACCTTATCATTGGGTTTCTTTAAAAAAATTTGATTGATTGATATGGGGATAAACACAGGGGTATGTATATGTTTGGTACGACATGACAATATTGACGGAAGCCTAAAGCCACAAGATTCTCCATCAAAGAAACCTACCTGGAAGAGACCACAGAGGACAGAGAAACTGAGTAGACCTGGGTTCAAACGCCTTCCCCTAGTTATGGGTCCTTGAACAATTTGTTAATTTTTCAATGTGCTTATTCATAATTTGATACCAGCAATGACTTTATAGCATCGTTGTAAAACCAAAGTAAAATATGTGTGTAGAGACGCACAGCATAGTTTCTGGCTCACCGAAGCCAGTTTATATGTTGTTACCATTCATTGTTGTTATTGTCATTGTCATTAGGCGAAGCATCAGCTGTGGTCTGGGGGGGATATTAAAGAGCAAGCTGACTGCTCAACACTCTCTACCTTAAATTTCAGATAAGCTATGATAAGGAAAATGGGTCAAGTGACCCCAATGGCAGATCATGGCCTGAAGTAGTTTTATTTTCTCAGATATCAGCCTGGCCTCGTGAGCATCTAGTTTCTCCACTTAGCAATCTGTGTGGAGGAGCAAAGCTGGCTTCTCAGGTGCCTTGTCTGTAGGGATGAAATCATCTAATCCAGTGATGACTGTGTGTTCCAGCACAGTTTTCTGAAAAGACAAAGATACTTTGCTGTGCTAAAGATTATCTACCCACTGCACCTTGGTCAAATGGGAACATTCTGAAAGTAGAATTCTTTAAGTGAATGTAAACGTCCCTAGGAGAAAGGTTCATCACTTTTTTGCAGTTTTAAAGGTTCATCACTCTTTTGCAGTTTTAAAGGTTCGTCACTCTTCCTTTCCACTTCTCCCCCATACACAGTCAGATACAAGATACAGGACACAAGATGAAAATGGGCACACATTCCCACCTATCCCACAGAGTATAAAATCAACATAGTTTTCTCTCTTTCTCCAAAACAGGTTGCCATTTATTTACTGCTCTATTCTCTCAAATATGCAATTAATTCACTTAAAAAATATCAGCCATAATGTATATTTTTATAATTGTGATGGGGCATTCGGAAATACGTCCTCCAAATTCCAATATTTGTAGTTGAGCAATATACTGTAGAAGCCACCATTGTTAGCAGAAATCTTTAAAAGGAAAACAGCAAGAAACTGGGAAAAAAAAAAATCACGGATGGCCAGCCACACTGCATAAAACGGCCACACAGAGATGGGACTGTCTAGAAGCAGAAGGATGTACAGGAATAACCTACCTTGACAGAGAGTCCCCGTGCTCCTGAAGGTCTGGTTCAGGAGTGGAGTCTTCTGCAGTACAGACGGGGTGAGGTAAAGAGGGCACAGGGCATCGGGTGTGCCCAGTTTCCCTTTAATCATCCATCGCCATAGCCAATAGCTTCACTGCCTCAAGCTAAAATTCCTCTAGGCGTGTTTTAATCGACCAGGACCATTATTTCTGTCTGCCGAGACAGTTTCCTCAGCAGTGTTTAATTTTCACGTGTAGGGTGTTCACCACTGAGGCTCCGAAGGATTTTCGCTGATATCTGAATACAGTACTCAGCTTTCCGCTACTGCCACAAATGCCCGTGATGATCAACTTGCAAAAAGGGAAAAGTTCCCAGTTTTGGGAGGTTCGGTCATTGGTTAACCTCACAGCTTGTGGGACTTCTGTGATGTATATCTTTATGGTAGGAACGTGTGGCAGAGATTCTTACATCAAACAAAAGAAAGTTGCGAGGCATCCAGGGACTCCCTCAGAGGCACAGCTCCAGTGTCTAACTTCCTACCAGGTCCCACCTCTTAAAGATTCTTTCCCAAAGCTGTCTCAGGCTGGAAACCGAGCCTTTAACGCAGAGACCTTCAAGATCTAAACCGCAATTCTGGGCACGGTACAAGACAGCATAGTACCGCGTGGCGTGACAATTCATCTCCACACGTTTAGTTTCCTGTGGCTGCTGTAACGAATACCACAGATGTGACTTAAATTCACAGATATTTGTTCTGATACATGGTGGAGGTTGTGGTTCTATGATCAAGGTACCAGAGGGATCTGGAGACTTCAGGGGAGAATCTACTTTCTTCCCTTTTCCAGCTTTTTCTCCTAGGAGATGGTTTTCTCTCCCTGGCTCCTAACCCACAGCTCCAATCCTGGCTCCATTGTAACTTTCAGCTCTGACTTTGATCTTCTTGTCTCCACCTCTTAAGGCTCCTGTGATTACACTGGGCCAATGTAATCTCAAACCCAACCCAATCCCCCAAAATAGGGTGAGCTCATCGCCTCAGCACCTCTAACTGTCAAAAGGTACCTTTCATATGTAACATTTTCCATGTAAACACAATATGCACCCTCATGTGTGATGTGAAAGTGCATTTGTAATCGAGTATTCACAAGTAGAAAGATACGGAGATTTATATGAAAGGATGCAGAAAATATTCTAGAAGTGGTGGAGAGAGAAATTCC
The DNA here is from genome assembly GCA_004026605.1 of Ondatra zibethicus. Classification (NCBI taxonomy): domain Eukaryota; kingdom Metazoa; phylum Chordata; class Mammalia; order Rodentia; family Cricetidae; genus Ondatra; species Ondatra zibethicus. The sequence goes on along the minus strand of PVIU01025818.1, from coordinate 12,043 downwards.
ATTTGTAACACCCTGTTTACACTCATGGGGCGGCTAGTGAAGGTGTTGGTCGCATTGTTTTCTACACAGTTTATTAGGTTAGAATAACTTTTCTTTGTAATGAAAAATGCCATTTTTTGGAAGAGAAAGAACACGAACAAGATAAAACACACAGGAGAGAGGAGTACACAGATAGAGACACTACAAGCTAACGCGCACATGACTGAATGTCTTAATTAATGCCAGCAACCCTGAGAAGTAATTTATCCCTAAACCACAGAGACAACCCAATGGCAGATGCTCAGCAAACAAAGCAGAGAAGTGATTTTCCTTGGTCATTTTAGATCCAAGGGCTGAAACAAAGAGTGAACACACAGGTATTTAAATACATGACATAGACCACGTAAGTTGGAAAAAACCTACTAGTGTGGGGTGGAAAAAGATCATGGTAAAATAAAATTCAAAGGAGGTTACTTGAACAGCATATACATAATAATTTTAATGATGAAACATAAAATACACAATCATATAAACCAATATGTAACACTTCTTGAAAAATTTCAGCAGGTTATCTAAAAAACGTGTTCATGACAACTGTGACTTCAGATTTCTTTCTTTCCTATGCCAAAGCACAGAAGGCAAATGAGAGTCTGCCAACTTCTGAAGAGAAGTTTTGTCACCTGGGCACCATGTGACATGGCCAGGCATATACACTTAACAAAATTCAATAAGTTTCCCTTCTCCAAAAAATATTTAAGTCATATGTAGAAGACTGAGAGATATGGGAAAGATAGCAGGGAAGAAAAGGTAAAAGCCAGACAAAGACAGAAATGTAGGTGTGTATTACAGTAGCATAGAGAATTTAAGAGCTCTGTAGTTCCAAGTCTTCATAATATTTGCATTTTCGTAATCTCCACCACTTACATATCTTATTTTATCACATTGAAAGTAGCCACAGTATCACATCATTCAAATTCTAAACCAAATGTGGTGATGCACATAATCCCAGCCCTTGGGAGACTAAGACAAGAGGGTTGTGTTTAGGGACAGCCTGGTAACATATAGAGACAATCTCAGAAAACCCAAACTCAAACCAAAACCAAACCAAACAAAACCAGGACAGAAGGCCATTCTCAGGTTCTATGTACCCCCACATCAAAGCTCATGGACTGCATGGTAATTTTCCTTCTGCTCCACCCCAATTCTTTATCATTACTTTCTGTTCTTGGTGGTCTAACTTCTGCATCCCACACTGTTGACATGATCTCACAGAGGCGTGATTGGATGGTGATCTTTAGTAGTTTCCAGGGGACTCTTAGGTAAGAGTTGAATTTCATGACATGAAAGATTTATTTTAAAAGGGCTCGTATTGATGAAACTTAAAAAGTAGGTGGCCTTCAAAATAAAATTAGCTCTTTTGTCTTAGCTGATTGATTTGGTTATCAGAGTAATTCACACACAGGATGGTACACAAATGTAGATGATGGCTAGACAAAGAAGGGTTGACTTCAGCCTATTCTACTTCAGTGGTGCTCAGCCTTCCTAATACTGTGACTTGTTTGTACAGTTCCTCATGTTGGGGTGACCCCCAACCATAAATTATTTTTGTTATTACTTCATAAATATAACTTTGCTACTGTTATGAATTGTAATGTAAATATCTGTGTTTTCTGATGTTCTTAGGTGACCTCTGCAAAAAGGGTCATTCAACCCACTAAGAGGTGGCAACCCATATGTGGAGAACTCCTGGAGCATGTAAATACACTGCTGCCAAGACCAAAGAAGCTTTAACAGTGAAGACTATTTTAACTATAAACAAATAATTCATATGCACAATTTAGTTAAGAAAATACATGGGTTACATTTAATTTCATGTGTTCTTAAATTTAATATTTTAATCACCTTCTGCTGGAACAACTGTACCATATCTATAAAAATGTAAAATACAATAGACATCATGCTGTTACCATGGAACACTGAATTTTATGTTAATAATGCTTCCGTTTTTGTTGTGTCTATTTTACCAAATCATATTTTAAAATTTATTTACTAAAATGACCTAATACTCATCATATCCATTGTACAAAAGGCATCGTTTCATGTCACAGTGTGATTTTCATGGTGACCACTGTCACCCTTTAGTGCTCATAAAAATGTGAGTTGGTTTTGAAAGAAGAGTGACTGCATCAGCCAGCAGCTAGGGGACTTGCCAGCAGCTCACAGAACTGGCGCTGGCTTCTCCAGGCATGGTTTCTTTCAGAGGGTACACCAAGAAGGGGCGGGCCTGTCTCAGTTGTACGTGTTTGTTTATGATCTGCTGTTGGTCCTTTTTACTTCACTTTCTGTGCAGCAACCAGAGTGATCTTTGTAGCAGTCTAATGAACGGGTCTCCTTTTGATAACACCCTCAGCAACTTCCCGCCTTGCTTTTAAGACAAAGGGAAACCCAGGCAGTGGTGGTACAGGCCTTTAATCCCAGCACTCAGGAGGAAGAGGTAGGGGATTCTGAATTTGAGGCCAACCTGATTTACACAGTGAGTTCCTAGACAGTCAGCGAATGAAGAAAACCCTTTACATACACACATCATTAAACTTAACTGGGCCTCTCTTTCTACCTCCAGCTCAATTACTCGCTATGTTCTCATTTGTCAGTTTTTACAAAATATTCAAAAATATACAAAATTCTATTAAAGGGGTACTTCATACTGAACAATAAAGTCTCCCTATGATTACAATATAAAGTTGAATTATAAAGTTCATGTATTCTTTAAAGCAACATTTCTACATCATTGTACTTATACTGTAGATACAAATAATATTTGCATAGTTTATTTATATTATAGATACAAATGACATCTACATGAACACATACACAATATCCTTATATTATCCACTAGGTAAAATTACAAAAGATTCTAACCCATTTAAATCTCTGTTAATAATGAATTTGAGGTAGTTACAATGTTGCTTTGGATGATGAGCTAGTAGGGACAAATTTAGTGACCAAAGATAAAGGTAAAGAAAAGCTTTTACAGAACGCTACAATTGGGTGATAAAATGAAGTGGATAACCTAATTTTTAAGGGTGTTTGTGATATAGTCATGGAAAGATGTACAAAACACATTGCTAAGAGCTGTTGTCATTGAAAGAAAGAACGTATAAACAGAGTACAGGAGATATTTAATTTGTAGTCTATTTTGTAATTTTATCTTTTGCACTTGAGTGTGGTAGAATGAATTATTTTTCTTAATTGTGCACTGCTGGCTACTTAATTATTTTTGTGCCCTATGATTTGCAGTCTTCCATGGTAGATGAGGTCAACTACCTATTCCATGGGATTAGGCTTGGTCATATGACCTGAATGAGCCATGTGAAGGCAGCAGGAGTTTAAATGAGCTACTGTGGCTTATGCTTTATTTTCTTCTGGGATATGTCACGAAAAGAATAATCCCAAGAGTTGTTCCTTCCAGGAAGAAGATGTGCAGAACAGACTTGAACCTTACTTGTGGCTTTGAACCGAAATCCAGGAGATTTCATCCAGAAGCAGACAAATTTACAGACTTGTAAACATGTAAAAGAACTCTGCTGCTGGAAGCCACTGAGTTGTCAATAATAGTTTGCTCCACTGTGCTGCTTTGATAGAAATTCTCCTAACTTACCACTCTTTAATCAGGTACCTGTGATAATGAGGTCTTACTGTATTCCCATAAACCATGTTCAGTGCCTCTGTTGGAGTCTGGGGATGCGGGACCTCCTGGTGAGGAAAATAGGGTCTCTTGCTTGGGTGAAGACCTAACATTCCAGTAGGGCTGGTTCAACCACTTTGGCAAGGGAGGTGTGCTCACCTTAAGGCATGCTAAAGAGATGGGAGGAATAATTAGGTGTTCAGCAAGATACTGGGCGTTTCCTTCCCGGAATTCCCAACCCTAGAGTAGAAACTTAAGGGTTGAAGTCATACCGGGTAATATAGGTCTGCCTGTTTGCTTTTCCAAACTATTCAGAAAAGCATACCTTTATTTTTTTTCTCTTTGTTTTTAAATCATGTTTTCCTCTGCACTTTGGTCTCCCTCTCCTCCATGCACAATAGTTTGAACTTCCTTATTCTTTCTCTAAAGCTTCCCCCTTTCCCAAATGGTTCTCATGCCAGCTTGAGTAATGTGGCTTTTCCCCTCTTTCCTCCATTTTCCTCTGGGAAATAGTTGAGGTTTTACTACTGGCCCACCCTACAGTCTTTCTTCTAAACTCTAATAAAATGTCCTGGTGTTTTCCATTTGAGTCTATTCTTAAATTCTTTTATTAATGAGACTAAGACTGCATAAAGGGGACCCTGTTTTTTCCCTTGTATAGATTTACCACTGTCAACGGCTATTAGCATACTCATTCTGTACAAGAACACACTTCACCATGCCTGCTAGCTGAATCATATATCTTTAAAGCATTCTCAAACACATGTGGTCTCTTAGACTTACTATTACAGTTGAATCATTTCATTAATGTGGGGAAATTTGATGAAATGGGCATATTGCATGTGTGAAAACTATACTGGATTCTTTGAAAAGCACAGTAAAGTTCCTGAAATTGCATCTAGTTAATTATTTTCAAAAGTAAAAATGTAAAACTGTTGAAGGTTATACACTTAAGCTGAATTCTCTAATGTTTGACGTAGTCATCACATTTTATAAACACTGTAGTTAATAATAATGATAAATTATGAGTATTTTATTGGCGTGGTTAGATGGTAGATAGGCAGCTTCTGAGAAATGTGGTATTACATGCAAATACTAGTGTTCTGACTTACCTATTTTAAGTTCAATTAAACTGTATCATTTTTCTATGATTCCCTGAGGACCACTAACAGTTTTTCTTAATTGCATCTTCATAGAAGGTAAGGGACTCTTCCAAGTTCACACCATCCAGGAATAGAGGAGCTGATGATAAAACTTTATGTTACTCCTTTTTCTCTACTAAATTCTAGAATCAAGGTGTCGAGCCTTTTAGAGATGGAAATAGGGCTATTTTGTCCATTTATCTATTTACATTTCTATATATGTGAGAGACTGCGTGTCATGCATAGGTGTGTCACACACTTGTGTGTAAGTAGGGGTTGTCTGCGAGTAGATAGTAAGGTCAGAGGAATGTCAGGTGTCCTACCTACTCTATCACTTTCTAACCTACTCCCTTGAAGCAGGGTCTCTCAGTGAACTTGGAGCTAGATTGGAGGCCAGCAAGCCCCAGTCATCCTCCTGTCTATTCCCCAACACAATTCTGGGGTTGCAGGCATATACAAACACACTCAATTTTTCATTTGAACTCAAACTACATGCTTGCACAGCAAATGCTCTTATCTATGGAACCATCATTGCCTTAGCCCCAGGTAGAGCTTTCTCTCTCTCTCTCCCCCTTCCTTCCTTTCCTGCCTTCCTCTCTCTCTTTTGATCCTTTTTCTTTACACTTCTTCTCAGTTCTAAACTAGGCTTTATGTTATCAGTTAGCCTTATTAATTTATCTTTGTTTCAGTCATTGTCCTATGGTAGATAGTTTTAGTAGTTAACAATTCATTTTAGTTCATTTTCCCAAATTTTGTGTCTCTGCACACCTGCCAGTATATAGCATTATAATAAATGTCTGGAAAACACAAATTTAATAGTTTTCCATACTGCTGTTTTCTTATGGGCTTTATGATGTGAGCTAAGATTTGTTTTGTGCTTTGTTTATAATGCTTTCCAGTCAAATTTTGACTTCAGGTATGGTGACCTGAAGTCACAACTGCATAATGTGTACTCCAATGGCTGCCTTGACCAAGTCTTTCTCGTTAGGCCACATTATCATGCTTACATTCAATTCTTTGAAAAAGAGGAGAGTATATATATGAAGTTCAAACACAAGACTTTGTGCATGCTAGGCTAACACTCTACCAACTGAGGTACACCCTCAGCTTTTGAGAAAGTCCTCTTTTAACAATTCTCTCAATTATGTCTTTAGCAAAGAAATGTTCACTAGATTATGTTGCCTTCAAAAGAGAGTCTGCTTCTGATCTTCATCAAGGAGATAAAAACCCTGGAATTTCAGAGGTAGACATTTCTTTGAGAAGCACAAGTCATCATTCCTAGGTGTACTGAGACTTAGGAACACTTCAACAATAGCAAGGGAACGCTGCAGGCAACCTGAACATTCATCAGTGTTTTTCCTAAAGTCATCTATGGGCTTGGAAATGCCTTTTGACTGAAAATGAACTGGGCTTAGAGATATTCTCTCATCAAAGCTATGATTTTACTGTACAGTCTTTGAGGGGCATCAAGGCCCCAGACAAAATCAAAATGGTTCCAATCTGGAAAGAGTTTGAAGTAGCGTAGATTTGTAACTTGGGGAAGTATCCTGGCTACATCTTGAGGTGTTATGAGGACATCATGTCCACCAGCCCAAATGGCAGTGGGCACCTTCATGGCTGTCAGGTCATAGATGGGAGGGTGACTCTGAGAGAGACAAAAAGCAATCATGAAAGACACTCTTCATTAGCAGCATATGAACTTGAAATAACAGAAAGCCTGCAAAGTGAGTATCTGCTATGAGCATAACTCTGTTAGACAATGAGAGAATGAAGAGTAAAAAGTTCCCACATAACGATTGGTCCCTGCCTTTGGGGAGTTTGGGAAGGAAATGTGCAAGGAAAGACAGCTAGCTAGGCACTTGAATATAGACTTTTAAGGAAGTTGGGTTTTGACAGGGTTGAATAAGAATGGCCCCCATAAACTCATATATTTGAATAATTGGTCATCAGTTGGTGGAACTGTTTGGGAAGGATTGGGAAGTGTGGCCTTGGAGAAGATGTATCACTGGGAGTGGACTTTAAGGTCCACTAAACCATGCCCAGGGTCTCTTTTTGTCTTATGGTTGTGTCTCAAGGTGGGAGCTCTCAGCTACTGCTCCAGCGCCATTCCTGCCTGCCTCCTGCCATGCTTCCCACCATATTCTTAACCCTTAAAACTGTGAGCTCCAAACTAAACTCTTTTTTTAAGTAAGTTGCCTTGGTCCTGGTGTTGTAGCAATAGAAAATTAATGACAACAACAGGCAAAGATGTGTGCTGGAAGACTTCCCAATGAAGGGACAGTGTGCAGGCCAAGACCAGGAGTAATAAACTCATCAATGAACCATGCTAAAGAATCCACATATTTTAGAATCTTTCAGACAAAGCAGAGTCATTTTTCATCTGTCCTGTACTAGGACACATCAAGCATGAGCTGTGGGCTGAGTTGAGAAGGAGAAGTCAAAGATGGATCCTACCAAACCGAGGACACATGGTGTGGATTCTCTAAGTTAAAGCTCTAGAGAGACAACTGAATTCTCCAAAGAAGAATAAGGAGAACCTCTAAACACTCTTAGGAGGATGCTAATCATTTAGGAGGGTTAGGAAGATGAGAAACTAATAAAAGGGACAAGAAGGAAAAACAAATACCCAGAGCATTTGATCACAGGAATCTAGGAAAAGGGGAATTGTTCCAAACTGATAGAAACAATTTCAAAATCTGAGAATAGGAAAGTAAATTTGCTAGTTAAAAGCTGTGAGTGACTACACGTGGATTGCCGTATAACAGGGGAGAAAAAAAAACCCAAGTAGATTTTTCCAAAGTCCAAGAAAGAAAGGGAAGGGGAAGTAAGCTTTTCCTACATATGTATGAAAAGGCATTGGAAGAAACAGACAGATAGAATGAGGACTTCAGAGAATCAATGGATCAAAGAAAGATTTGTTTGCTTATGTTTTATTAAGGACAGGAGTCTGGTAAGGCAAAAAGAGCAGCTGGTACCAAAAGCACTTTACAGATTCAAAGTGACCCACATAAAAATATCTAATGACTTTCTTTATAGCAATAGATGAAAAACATCATAAAATTTGTATGGAAGCAAAAAAAAAAAAAAAAAGAAGAGACATAAATAACCAAAGCAATCCTAAGCAGATAAAGAAATGTTTGTGATATCATAATACGTGGTTTCAAATGTACTGCAGAGTTATAAGAATAAAACAAGGCTATGTAGACTGACGGAACACGGCAGAATACGTGGAAACCAATGACACAGCTATATGGATGTAAAAGCCATGCATTGGGGAAAGGAAAACCTTTTAAAAAATAGTGGTGGGAAAATTGGAGGGCCTCAGGTTTAAAAATGAAATAAGAACTCGTTGACTCACATTGTAGAAAAAGCCAATTCAAAATTCAGCACCAATGTGTTTATTTCACATTTAGAAGTCCAGTCCCAACCGTGAGAAAAATGGCTAATGGCTTATTAAAAGCACAATGCTAAATGAGTCAACAGTTTTATGTTTCCATCAGAACTGTGTATTTATTTACCAGCAGACTAGTTAAGATTCTTGTGCAACAATTTCCATTGTTATGCACCCTTCAAATTTTTTGTTTAAAAAACTTTTCAGTGGCATTGGTTGTTTCTTACTGTAATTTGAAATAAAGAAGCAAGAATAACAGGTATATAAAGCTAATATACATGCTAAGAAAATTGAGATAAAAAATATTACTATATCTCACACCTCTGGGTAGAGGGAATGCAAGCAACTTCCTCTCCTTTTTGGATGCTCCCTTTATTTCTAAAAAGCATAAAGTTCTGCAGACTAATAATTTAAAAAGTCTCAGTATAAATATTAGAAGTGAGCATATAGAATTCTTCTTCCTGCAATAATTTTCCGTCACGATTTCTCAACACCCTATCCTGAGGGCTCCGAGTGGCTCACCTGGTTGTAGTGCTTCATATTTTCAGCTTCACTTCCCCAGTCATAAGCTCTGAATTCATCAGATCGGTAAAGCTGAAACCAAAGTTTTAGAGAGGAGATTTAAGGCAAGAATCATGAGAACTACAGTGATGCTTAGAGAAACAACCAGGTGGGGAGGAAAAAGGGCTCTGGGTTCTCAGAAGGAAGAAAACACATTATCAAGACAGAGAATGTTGTCCAACAGACAGACTCAGATGGGTTTTCTTGGTTTGAAGAAGAAACGTGGAAAAGTAAGCCCCATTAGAAAGCCAAGTCTCAGACACTTCTCTTTTAGAGGAAACTTCAACTCACTTCAGGGTACCCTTTACTGAGGCTGAACATGTATTTTACCAGCTCCAGTTTAAAATGGGATTGATTTGTGTTACACTTGCTCTCTACCATAACACTCTTTCTCCTCAAGTCGAAGCAACTCAGTATTTGAAGAGGCAGCAAGAACAAAAACGGAGACAGTTTCTAAGCTTCTAGAGACAAACCCGTGGCGAGAGTGAATTATGACCTTTGGCATTAACTGAGACAAGGATGGGCTGACTTTCCGTGAGAAAGCTGTTACCTGTTTTATATGCAGGATGTTCTGTACTGACGATCCCGTGGGAGCATGTGACATGTATACATCCAATCGACTCTATGAAGTTAAAAACAGCCATCCAAGGAAATGAACTATGTCTCTCAGAAACAGAGACCAGTGAAGAGTTCGTAACAAATCCTGGTGCTTTGAAAAAGACAGCCGAACCATCCCTATGAATACGTGTCTATGTATTCACAGGGATGTGACTGTGAGCCGACCTAGGGTGACACAGGCATGGGTTTCCTGAGGGAAACAATCTGCGCTGTCTGAATCTTGGTGCAGGGCGAACAACCAAGAGAAGTGTTATGTGCAAGCACGGGAACTGTGTATATAGGTACAGGTGTGGTGTTTGCTAAGCAGGCATGTAGGTTGACACAGATACATCATAGATCCTGGGGTTCAGGTCCACATTTTGTTAGTTATCATCTTTAGAACTCTGGCCAAATCATTTAACTTGAGCTTTATATTTTTTCATCTACAAATAAATATATTAACTTAGTAGATGTGAAAGGGCATACCTTTAACCCTAGCACTGGGTAGTAGGGGCAGGGAGATCACTACGCATTCAAGGCCAATCTAGGCTACCGTGTGAGACTACGTCTCAGAAAACCATAGAAACAAATAAACAAACACACTAAAAATTATGTTATCAACCTGCTAGGTTCCTGCGGAGAGAAAACATACTTCAAGAATAAGGCTGGAATCCTTTCAAAGATTGCTTTCATCTTTGTGGAGATCATAGAGGCAAAAATGATGGAGTCAAATAATCACACCTGTACCTTAGATATTATGATTCATATTTAGGTAAACTATTAAGCATTCTAACTTCTGAATGAAAAGGCCTTGATCAGTGGCTCCTCGTGGCTGTAGCCTTTGACAACATAGGGCTGAGACGGGATGGTGAGTAGTTCTTTAGGAACTGGCTCCATTTTAACTGTCTTGTATTCTTTCCAATTAACGACTGCCAAATTCTCATTAGACTATAACAGCGATAGCTGTGCGACCACTCTGAAAAATTAGGCTCCTTCTCCTTGAATTCTCAGTAACAGGAGAAATGAGTTGCCAATAAAACAGAACTTTAATGTCTTCTTCAGAAGGAGATTCCATATCCTTCTCTTCTATACTAGACTTTCCATATTAAACAGTTCATTTTCTTTGAATCCCAAATCTTGAGTTATTGGCTAGACTGACATAATAAGTGCACTGCTTACTCAAACTTCTCCTTTCCTAGAATTTTATTTTTAGTTTAATTTACCAAAATGAAGTAAACCGAAACCACCTTAGTTGCTGCTGCTCACAAGCATGTGGGAATATTCTTAGCACTCATTAGAAAGTGTTCAGTCTCCAAATTTTGACAGACAATGGAATGAATCTTTCCTTCCTCTTTCCTCATGTTCATGGTCTGTTGACATACCTAATCGTTCATGCATATCAAATATCTGCCTTCAAGGGCTTGCAGTGCCTATGCATTTATATAATATAAGAGATAAACATAAAAAATAAGCTGGAATTTCTTCAAGCATCAAATAGCCACTTGGTTATTATACATACCATATTCATATTTTTTTTGTTGAATCCAGCCCACAGGGACATAAACTCACTACACAATGGTCGGAGTAGTTTTTCATTGCAGACTTTGATGTAAGATGCCTTTGCCTTCTTATCTTCTAAAAAGAAACCTTTGGTACCAAACATAAGCTACGAAAATAAAAAAAAAAGAATATCATTTTAAGATGTCTCCTTAAGTTCTTTGATATTTTCTTAGTTATAAGAATGAACCAATTTGGGAATCTATTTTCATTTGCATTTATTTTCTATAGTCAAGGAGACAAAAATAACTTAGGGGAGGGGCAGTAAGCATCTGTTTCCAAATACAGAAGTTCATAAATTGTAGTAAGCAGTCTTTGACTCCAAGTTCACTTCTTCATGGTAGATCTCTCTTGTAATCTGTCTAATCAGTGATTTCCAAGTTTCTCATTCAGTGGTAAGAAAGATGAATGAGGTTTTCATTTTAAGATGAACTATTACACTGAACAGGAAGGCCATGAGGGTTTTTGTTTTATCAATATTAGCTGTGTATTTCTGTCCTAAACTAACCATTCTTCATGATGAAAAATAAAGAACAAAATACCCAAGAGAATTTGGTGCTGGGCATCAAATACCACAAGGACAGTGTGTTAAAATATCCTGGGCTTGTGAATGTAAGCTAGGGCAGATCTCCCGTGTAGTCTAGGAACTGTACAGAAAATCAGTGGTGAGGGAGTCAGAGAGCTAGGTCTTAAAGAGGCAGGACCTCTGACAATAGGGAATGAATATAGAGAAGACACAAACATCAGGCTCACATCTGGTGTATGTAAGAAGAGCAATGTGTTTTACAAAACTGATATATTTATAGATGGATGTGTCTATTCCAAATTTCATTTAACAAACTAGTCAGCTGAGTGTGGTGGGCCAGGAGTTCGAGACAGGAAGACTGTCATACTAATTTAGTGGGAGTCTCAAAAAAAAAGAGCAGAAGGTGGGAGAAGATGAGTTAGGAAGTTAGGACCGTGAGGGGCTTGTCCACCTACTGAGACAGTGTGCCTGAACTAATGGGAGCACACCAATCCACCTGGACTGGGACTGAATGAGCATATGATCAAACCAGACTCTCTGAATGTGGCGGCGAAAGTTGGCAGATGGAGAACCCACAAACAATGACACCAGGACCTATCTCTTCT
>PVIU01025817.1:0-23075 GCA_004026605.1 Ondatra zibethicus | reverse complement strand
TGCTGACTCCATACGTGAAGCTTGTCAAGCTGTAACAGGTGCAGACGTCTCATTAATAGACTGATTTTAATTCTCCGAGTTATGTGTGCAGTAGAGGACTGCCTAATCACATGATGAGTCTATTTTCAGTTGTTTTTGAGGAAACTCAGTACTGTTTTTTTCCTAATGGCTGTAGGCACATACACCCCACTCACACATACAGGGCTCCATTTCTCCACGACAACGCCAACACTTCCTTTCACTTGTCTTTTTGGTGATGGCCATTCTAACCGGTGTGAGGTGACATCTCATTGGAGTTTTTTGTTCCCTGACCATGGTGCTGGACACCCTTGTGGCCCCATGGTCATCCATAGTCCTATTGAATAGAAACATTGAGGTTGGGCATCCTTTTGTAAAGAAAGGGAAAGTTTTTCACTATGGAATACGGATGCTTGCTAAGTTCCTGCATATGGTGTTAAGTTATAATTGCAATATAAATTCTGACGTTTAGATTAGCAAGACATCTGATCTGGGCCCTTTTTCTTAAACATGTGATTTTTAATTATGAATTCAACCTCATTTGTTGTGACATGTCTTAAGTCAAACTGGATACCTTCTGTCTTCTACCTGGACATTTACAACTTTCTATTTTCTATACATTTGGAAAGCTGTCTGCTATATCTTTAAGGTTCTTCTCTCCCTATTCCTTTACAAAGGAAATAGGCCTAGATTTTAAGGTAAGCAATTGGTCAAGAGCCTAGGACTATATGGGGTGGCAGGCTTGGAGACTCATGTCACAGGTACTGGCTTGGACCTCATAAGAGGCCTGCTTAGTATTGAGTTCACTAAGGCAGTACTAGCACTGAGGTCCAAAGTCAAACTTGGTTCTTGGTTTTTCTTTCCTGCCCTCAGCTGGAAGGTATCTCTCTCCATGCTGTACTGCTTGGGGTTAGGGATTGTTTAAAGTTGCCCCCTGCCAACCTCAATGTATCTTTTCTTATTTTCTTGCCTCATGTTGCTGCTGGGGGTCACCACTCACTTGGTTCCCTTAGGCATTAGGAAGGTATTTTCATGCATATAGATGTTCAGTCTGATGAGGGGAGGGCTGGGTTGGGGGGTAATTACTGGATTGTTTTCAAACCCGCTTTCTCTGTCTCCTCCATTTTTACATTTATTCTTTGCTTTTCTGGAATAGTAAACATTTTCTTTTTCTGTTTTCTTTCATGCTTTCCACCCCCACCTAGACACAAGGGCTTTACCGCATATTCTGGGTGATTTTAACACCTGTGAGAGGGAAAATTGTTGTTGTTATCTTTAATAGAGGGATGCCCCTGGGTAGAAAAAGCAAGGAGAGAGAAAAGAGAGGCACCAACTAGAGAACAATAATAGCCGTGGCAGGCAGGCAGGCAGGGTTTAGAACAGCGTGGAGCCCAAACTTTCCCATGTTGGCTGAGGGATGGAACAGAGATCCTGTAGGACATTTCCTATCAGCTTTTCAAGGAAGGAAGCCCAGGGGAGAGCCCTGCAGATAAGGACTGGTGGTGTTGATGGGAGACCTTTGGTGATGCTTGGGGAGAAACAGACATGGAAGGATGACCTGAGACATCCAGGAGGGGACAACAGGACAGTCTCTCTCTCTCTCTCTCTCTCTCTCTCTCTCTCTCTCTCTCTCTCTCTGTCTCTTCTATCCCTCTCTCAGTACTCTTTACCTCCTTATTCATATGGTCAAAGTACTACCTCTGTCTCCCTTTGGTTCTGGCCCTGAAATAAAGTGACTTGTCAAATACAGAGGGGGCTGTGAGGTCATGCTCAATGCTGATGATCCCAGGGCCCACTTGGTGACAGGAGAGAAGCCACTCCCACAGATGTTCTCTGACTGTCATACACATGCTGTGGTTCACAGGTGCCAAATAGTAAATACATAATCAATCAATCAATCAATCAATGAAAAATATAGACGGAGAAAAGTACGAACAGAGAAAAATAGAAAACTAAACAAATATCAAGAAATCGGGCAAAATGGGCAAGGCACAGAGAGCCTGATAGAGGAGAATTGTCAGAATGGGCTATGAGAATGGGGAAAGTAGCAAGTCACTTCTGCTGATCAGGGTAAGACGTCCCCACAGCGTAATGACCCTGTAACCCCTTCAGATCACCAGGGCCTCTCTTTTCTGGGCTTAATCACTGTCAAAGATCTGCTGCTTCCTAAACACACATCTCTGGCCCAGGCCTGCCCTCTTGGCTCATTACCCAAGTACCTGGAGGCCTTCTACAGACCCAAAGGAGGACTCTATGTGGAGGCTGTTGAGGCATCTTCTGCTCAATAATGAAGCAGATGCCCCCCCCAACTAGTGGTTTAGAGCTTCTCTCACCTTATTTGGCACTGATTTAATTACAACTTTCACAACGTTTATAATAGAATTCGTGGCCCTTACAGCCCGGGCACCCATCTTCCCTCAGCCCAGCTCAGCTGTGGCCTGTGCACAGAGCCAGCAGTTCATTTGGATATAAAATTCTCACGCAGCGGCCCTTCCAGTGTTGAAATAACCAGTCTAGCTAAGGCTAAAACAATTATATTTTTATTTATTATAAGAGGAATACTCATGAAACAGGAAACAAGAAATCCAAGTACAGCAGTGTACCTTGGGAAAGGGCACAGAGAGAGCACACCTGGAAGGTGCACATGTTCCCCACCCCCACCCCCCCATCCCAGAAAACCGTGCCTTAACTGGGCTCCACCTCTTAAAGATAATCTGCTAACAAAGTTTTCCCCATCATCCTCCCCCTTTGTCTAAATAAGAGCAATCCAAACCCAATACAAAACCATATACAATAGGAACAGATATCAAGTATAAAATTATAAACAATATAAGCAATATTGAGCAAGGAACACATGACAAATGTTTTAATAAACATTCTGTTTCAAGGAGTCTAAATCTTGCATCAGAAATAAGCTTGGCTAAATCATAAGAGGAAGGTAACTACAATTACCTAATCTTCAACCCCATCGAAGGCCTGAGAAGGGAGATAATATTACTCGAGTAGGCAGGAAGTGCAATCAAACACCTTCCAAAGCAAGCAGAATATGATGAAGACAATTAGCTACCTGAGCAATCACCCAAAGTCTCATTTGCAATGTTGAAGCAACCAACTTTGGATAAGGCCTAGCGTAACTAACAGACCATTTTTAGAGGCAGGAATTTTTTTAGAGCCTGCTTAGCCTGTCTTGGCAAGATTTGATGGTCTTTTTCTTGTTTTTGTTTCCTGTTTATCCATTTTTTGGATACCATTGGTTGAGGCATTGGCATTTTTTGATACCATTGGTTGAGACATTGGCAGTTTCTTACCCAAAGGCCAATTGTGCCAAGAAGAAAACAAACTCCTAGTGGAGTGTCTTTGGTGCTCAACATTCTCTCAAGAATAGATTGGTGCTGTCAGAAACAATCATGTCTCATGTCAACAGAATCCTAAGCTATTTAAATGCCATATTCTACAGCTCTTTGAAGTGTTGAAGATTACCTATGTAGGCAGAATACAATCTCTATGTATCTAAAGAACCTAATTAATCTGACTGTATGTATCACAAACATAAACAACTATTGACCTATAATATTTAATACCTGTATAACTTAAAAACTAATACTTCATGTCAGAATATTAAATAATCTGCAAGCAAATGTGCAGCAAATGAGGACAATTACCTCAAAATGTAAACAATGTATAAGTATCTTGTTTAAAGGTAAGAATAATATATAATGAAATACAAAACTATATCCTAAAAGTATCAATATACAAAATGTCCTAAACAGAGATAGAAATATGCATATATACAATCTGACAAAATAACTTTGCATAGGTATACAAATATTATAAACAGAAATAACAAATATAATTTGAACTTGTATCAAGATACAAAAAACTATACCAATGCAAATTATCCATAAATAATAGCTCACAAGTATTCACTCTATTACCTACTATTATTATCCCTTTTTTTAAACAAACATAGTTTCTACCCCAACCCTCTATCTGATACAAGTAATAATCAGCAGCCAACCCCTAAACCTGAGGAAAAACTTTTTTGGGAAAGGGGGCGTCATTTTTTAGAATTGCTTTTCGGTGTCATGGGGCGATGTTTTCTTTATGGGATCCTGCAAAAGTAAAGTGATGGTTAAATTTTCAGATTATTGTAAATAATTTTTGTATTATTGTAAATTATTGTAATTGATTATTGTAAATGATTTTTTAGCAGTCAATATGGATTTTTTTTTAAAGTTCTGCAGTTTTGACCAGAATAACATGAGAAGGTGCGCCATTTTAGCAGCTGGTACCCAAAAAACACCCTTTTCCGACCACCTCAGAAACTGCATATACAAACTACCACACAGGAAAAACACTCACCTACATAACGCAAAAATAAAGTAGGTGCAAACCAGTCCGAATGGCTTTTAGAGACCAGTGCCTTCTGCAGGTCTCAGCACTCCACACTGTCAGAGTGACAATGAAGGTTGGCATCCACGCTCCTGTCCCCATCACTTGCCGCTTACCCTAACACCACATCCCACCACACCTACTCTCTGTAGGCTCTTGCATTTGCTATGCCCTGTCTCTGTGGCTTCTGCTGGTTCTGGAAACCGTGCAATTTAGGGGAAAAGTTGGATGTAATCTCTTAAATTTGAAAACACATATCCCAGAGCTGAACAATTAATTCCTCAGCAGAGGAGAGGATAAACGTGTGTAAATCAGAAGACACAGGAAAGGCTGGGTGTAATACACGCACCTCAGTCCCAGCACTCAGGAGAGGGAAAAGGAATAGCAGATCAAGTGTTTTAGGTCATCCTTGGCTAAGTAGTTTGAGGCAAGCCTGGGCTACAATGCAACCCTGTCTGAAAGCAAATGACTCAAAATACAAATAAGAACAAATGCTCCCAGAAGTGTTTATCTTAAAAGCCAAATAATTAAAACAGAGCAAATCAGCATATTTCTCTTTTCCTTTTTTTTTCTGGTTTTTTGAGACAGGGTTTCTCTGTGTAGCCATGACTGTCCTGGAACTCTCTCTGGAGGCTAGGCTGACCTTGAACTCAGAGAACAACCTCCCAAGCTCTGGGATTAAAGGCGTGTACCATTACTGCCCATATGAGTCAAGATATTTCTATAACGACAAAAATAATAATACAAAAGACTCTCACAAACATACTAATACACATGTATTACTTATATATACACACATGCATACATATATAAATCTGGGAGTATTTGACTTCTTTGAGAAAAAAATAACATGGTTATGATTTATTTTATACTGGTTACATAAGTAGTAAAATGTAGCCCAGGTTGCCCTTCAACTTAACATTCCTCCCGTCTTAGCATTCAAAGTGCCAGGATCGCAGGTGTGTACGGCCTTGCATGGTTAATTTTTATTTTTACAATATCAAAACCAACTACCTCTCCAAAGATTCACTGGGTAGAAGGGAAGGGAAGAAGAGAGTGGGAGGGAGATTGCGGGGAGACGGTTAATCATGGTATTCAAAATTATCTTCTAGGGAGTTAAATGAAAATTCTTTGTGTGTATAGGCGCGTGTTAGTGTGCATACATGTGTAGTGGTCTTCACATGCTTGTGTGCATGTGTGTGCAGAGGCCAGAGGTCAGCCTCTGGTTATGTTGGGCTTTGCAGTTATCATCCACTTTTTATTTTTGGCCTGGACCTCGCTGACTAGTCTAGACTGCCTGTCTGGCCAGTGATGCCCTGGGATCCACCTGTCTCTATGTCCTGAGTGCTGGGATTGCAAATGATGTCACCTTAGGTGTCACTTTTATGTGAATCCTGGAAATCGAGCTCAAGTCCTCATGCTTGCACAGCACTTTGCAGCCTGAGCTGACTCCTCAGTCCCTGAAAATAACGTATTCATTATCATTTGGACCAGGAGCAGAGCTACTCAGCCATGGCATACACACTAGCCCCTGTTCTGTGCCTATGGTAAATATAAAGCAAGAAAATTCTACATTTTTTTTGGATGATGAACATCAGACCCACGCAAGGACCGACCACAATCAGGCAGCTGAGATAATAGGTAAGGAGGACTGCAGGAATTGCTACAGGTTCCCAGGCAAGAGGCTTAGAAATGTCATCAGGGTCCTTTGGGGGTGATGCAGGTAGCCAGCTGGAGGCAGGAAGGGAAAGAGGCCAACCAAAGCCAACCTTCACCTTAGTAGAAGGAGCTGGGGAAAATTAAAGGCAGAAATGAGAAATGGAGGCTAATCAATGGTGAGGCCAGGCTTCCTTTTCTAAATTAAGAGAAGGCAGGTATATGTGGTGGGGAGAGTATTGGTAGGAGTTAAGAAGAGAGAAAAAAATATCAGGGAACCAAAATATGTGTGAGAAGAGATGGACAGGGAAGCATACCAAGGACCATGAGGTCCATCGCTGTGTACAGATGAAGAACAGGATGATGAACAGAGCCAAGAAGAAAGCTAAGGAGCAAAGCAGGAGTGAAAAAGAGGTTGGTGAGGGTGTGGGAAAGTGAGAACCAGAATGAGGGTACAGACAAGATGCATGTCAGTTGCTACAAGAGACCACCTCTATGATAGTTTGGTCAGTTGGTTCAGCCTTGAACTAATAGCCTTGCAAGGAACAGTGTTCAGCATTGAGTTAACTGCTTGAGTCTTCCTAATTAATATTCAGACTATTGTGTTCCCTGCTGTGAATGCCTGCTGTCACCCCTAAGATGATGTTGAGTATTTGATCACACTGGGTGAAGATGTGTCTCTCTTTTACCTCACCTGCCTAAGGCACCTTTTGATTGGTTTAATAAGAGCTGAATGGCCAATAGCTGGGCAGGAGATGACAGGCAGAACTTCTGAGCAGAGATGGGAACTCAGGGAAGAATCTGAGAGGTGGGGATTTGCCAGCCATATACAGAGAAAGTTGGATGTACTGTAGTGGGGAGAGGCAATGAGCCATGTGGCAGAGCGTAGATTAATATAAACAGGTTAGTTTAAGTTTTAAAAGCTAGTTGGGAACAAGCCTAAGCTAAGGCCAAGCTTGTATAATTAATAAGAAGTCTCTGTGTCATTATTTGGGATCTGGAGGTCCAAAGAAAGTTCAACTACACTAAGATGCTTAAGGGACTTTTCTTTCTTTCCTTCGTGCAGAACTCAGCAGCGAGGATTCTGATGATGGAAACAGATGCTCAGAGGAATCCACCTCAGTCACCTGGCAGTCAAGTAAGGAAGCCCAGGGAGCAAGATAGGCTGTGGGCATCTGATTTCAAACTACTGTTTTTTGATGGATATTGCTCTGAGTATGTTCTGTATGATGGATCCCCGTTCTGTGCATTGAATTTTACTTGATTCTTTTGGCAAATGCAGGAAAATCATTGCAAACAGTTTTGGGGATTAAGCTTGCCAATCAATGGATCCTATTAGTGTTTTACTCATCCATTGTTAACATGACAGAAACAGGTGTGTGTGTGTGTGTGTGTGTGAGAGAGAGAGAGAGCTCCAATTAAATGTTTTTCATTGTAAAAGTTGCCATAGTCATGGTGTCTCTTAACAGCAATAGAACATTGACTGAGATACCTAGAAACACAAAGATCCTATATTCCTAGGGTTTTTTGTAATTGTGAAAGACTCAAAATACAACTAGCCTAGCATTGTAATTATAGACACAAATAAAAATCTCAGACCAACCTTTGTCAAATTTAGCATAGTTTTTGATAGATGTCCTTTACCACCTAGTTAGATTATACTATATTATTTCAATATATTTTTAGCAAGATCATAACAGCCTTGAAATTAAGGCAGGCTAACTCTTGCTATTCCCATTACTAGAGGAAAGTAATGTATAAATTGTAAGAGTTTTTAAAAAGGGAAATCTGAGATCTAGCAACCCATGTGTTTCACAATCAGTGACCATTGTGTATAACAGGAGAAAGAAAGCTGTGTTTCCATAGTCATAATCCAAAGAGGTAGTCAGGAACCCAGAACATTCAGATGAATGTATCAGAACCTTACATAACTAAGAAAGTATATTTAATAATATTTAAAATATATAAAAAGGGATAGGGAGATGGCTCATTGTATTGAAGAAATCAAAAGTGGATTCCAGACATTGGATACTGGGTTATTTACAGTTGGAGTTTGGTTTTACTTTGATCTGATTGTGACTGTGCCCTGGTTTCTTGGAGTAAGAAAGTAACTTAATTTTGAGTTTTTACAGGAGACCACATTTGGGATGTTTTTGGTTTCTAAAGAGATTAGATATGTTAAAGAGACTGAACATTTAATGATTTTGAATTTGTAAAGACTGGAACTTTTAAAGTTATGTCTTAATGTACTATCTTGTAGATGAATGAGAAAAGAAGATTGTATCTTAATCACGATGTGTTTGTGTGTCAAGTTGAGAAGAAGTCAATTGTGCTGGATAGTTTTATGTTAACTTGACACAAGTTAAAGTCATCTAAGAGGAATGTGTAGTATGAGGAGCGGGCCACGTTCCCAGTGCCTGGCTAGCTTAACTCCTGAAATAATTACACAGAAATTGTATTAATTAAATTACTGCCTGGCCCATTAGTTCTATCTAACCTCTTATTAGCTAACTCTTACATATTTGTTTAACCCATTTCTAATAATCTGTGTAGCACCACAAGGTTGTGGCTTACTGGGAAAGATTCCTAACCAGTGTCCAAGCAAGAGAAACATGGTGTCTCCCACACTGCATTCTTCCCAGCATTCTGTTCTGTCTACTCTGCCCACCTAAGGGCTGCCCTATCAAAAGGCCAAGGCAGTTTCTTTATTCAACCAATGAAAGCAACAGAAATACAGAAGGACCTCCTACACCATTTCCCCTTTTCTGTTTAAACAAAAAAGAAAGAGTTTCACTTTAACATAATAAAATTACATATAACAAAACAGTTATCAAGCAAGAATTACAGTTACAATATTTATATCTATTCTATCGTTTATCAAAACAAAGGAAAATTATATCTATCTATTCTTCAATTCCATCAAAGACTCCAGAAGGATTATAATATTACCTAAGTAAACAACTTCCCAAACTCTAGAAATGACAGAGACATCTCGCTGCCTGGACAGTCACCAAAGTTTTTCTGTACCGTTGAGGCATCCATCTTCAGCCTACAGGCCCATAGTATCCAGCAGATATTTCCATGATGCAGGAAAATTCAAAGACAGTTTAGTCACTTTTTTCTGTATCCTGCAGATTGTCTCACAGACTCTTTCATGAATCAGGAACCCTGAAGGATCATCTCACCTTTAGGCAAGTTCAGCAGTCCTCTCTCTGTGGGCTCTTCATGTCCAGTTTATGCAACAGTCCAGGCAAGAGCAGTTTCTTGCCCAAATGGCTAAGGAGCCTCTTCGATGCCCATCTTCCTCTTGAAGTAGCTTGGTGCTGCCAGGAGCAGACGTGTTTCATTGTCATGAAAAGTCCTAAGTTATTAAAACATTTTAAATGCAATATTCTGAGTCTTTGAAAGATATGAAGAATGCCTATCTGAAATATATCTATGCACATCTAGAAAATCTAACTAACATGACTACAAACTTAACTACTATAGAGATTATCTATTAACCTATATTTCTTAATTATACATTACATCTTTAAATGAACTACAGAACCACAATACCTTAATCAAGACCAGAAATACATATATATAACAAAATTGACCTTAAATTTATATCAATAAAGCAAAATTCATACCAATGCAAATTATTCATATCTATATCATATCCCCCTTTAAATGTAAAGAACATTTATAAACAATATTTGGGAATATGGGCATAGTTTTTTCTCTCCAAACTTCTTCCTGCTGTATGGGGGTGCTGTTAATCAGGTCTTTCATGGTGTATCCTGTGTGCCAGGTTCATCTCAGTCAGCAGTTGAGTGAAGTAATTTTCTGAAGGTGTTCACAGTGACCTTTCAGGAGGGCATGGTCTATGAAACCATATTATTAGTCTGGAAGCAATCCATAGGTTCTCATCTTCTGTGAAAACAAAAGAAGAACCTCTTTTCCAAAGCATCATATCCTTAGACCCAAATTCTGAAGTCAAGATGCCTTTATAATATGCATGCTGGTTTAGCTTAGCAGCCCACACAATAAAACGTCTCTCTGTACTTAGCTCCTTCTCAGCCAAAAGATTTAAAGAAAACACAATAAACTACATAATCCAGACATTCTGTGAATTTTCCATTTTTACGTGGCTTATTATTTCTTTTTTTACGTCCTTTAATCTATGATTATCTGTACTCTGTCTCTTTAAAGACTTTACCCTTTTTTTAAAGCATTAACTTTATTTCATGACTCTCTATACTCTTTTTTTTTCTCCCAAGCCTACGTACACCCATCCAACACTGTGACCCATTTAGAGGTCTTTTATGTCTGAATCTGTCCTATTGCATTGTCTTTAATTGTCTACTGTCTTGAAGAGCTTTTAAAATGTTAAGCAGCATGGTTATAGCTGTTCTGGATGTTGGCTCCACCTCTCTCCAATTTCAAAATGGCAGACGTACCATTTCTGCTAGCTTTGGGGCCGCCAGGCAGGAGCTGTGCTCAGCAGTCCAACCTGAAGAATGAGCATGCAATATAAACGCTTTTTATCTGAGTTACAGCCAAATCTGCCAGGCAGAGCACTGTGCAGCCTGGAAACATCTCTCTGTATGGCGGCAGAAATCCACCATGCTTTCCTTCCTGCCTAAGCCTGATCCAGCCGCCTGTCCAGGCGGGGAGCACTGAGGCCATTGGCATGGTCTCAGAGTACCTTCTTCCCAACCCCGAGTGGGCACACAAACATCCAGGCCCAGAAAAGCCATTGAAATGCTTCATAGCTGGAGTTCGCACTGGCGGCATAGCCCAGGAAGCTGGGTTTTAAAACCATGCAGCTTTTTTTTTTTTTGTACGGTTGTTGAGTCAGGAAAAACTTTCTGCGGCACAGTGCCAGCAAACAACAAAAACTCTGTTAAACTCTATTCTTTTTGAAGATTTTGCATGGAGTCAGTCTACCACATTGGGCAGCCAATCTGTAGTAGGGAGGAACAGGCCTGCTTTTCATCCCGGCTGCCTGGCTTCTGACCACCCTGCTAGCTTATACCTGAAATAATCACAAGGAAATTGTAGAGACAGACAGCCACCACCATGAAGCTGCCAGGTCAGACACGCTGAATCTTTCCCGGTAAGCCACAACCTCATGGTGACATACAGATTATTAAAAATGGGTTGAATCAAGATATGAGAGTTAGCCAATAAGAGGCTAGAGATAATGGGCCAGGCAGTAATTTAATTAATACAATTCCTGTGTGGTTATTTCATGTGTAAGCTAGCCGGGCGGCAGGACACAGCCCATTCCTTATACTACAGGAATGAACCTCAATTTAAAAAAAAATGAATGCATCCTTGGGGTTCGAGCTATAGGAAAGCCTTTAGGGCACTTATTTTTAATTGGTGATTGATAGGGGAAGACCCAGGCCATTGTGGGTGGTGCCATCCCTGGGATGGTGTTCCTGGGTTCATTAGGAAACCAGGCTAAGCAATCCATGAGAAGCAGGATAGTAAACAGCACTCATCCATGGCTTCTGCTTCAGCTCCTGCCTCCAGGTTCCTGCCCTGTTTGACTTTCTGTCTTGACTTCCTTCCATGATGAACAGTGATGTGGAAGTGTAAGCCAAATAATCCATTTGTCTCCAAGTTCCTTTTGGTTATGGCGTTTCATCACAGCAATAGTAACCCTAACAAGGCAGAGATGGAAGTAGAAACAAAGTCACCTCGACAATAAAAGATCCAGAACTATGAGCATAGAGAAGCAGACAGAATAAGCTACGTGCAGGAGATGATCAAGAGCAGCATGAGAAATGTGGACCATACAAGCTAGAGAACATGCTGTGAGACAGGTGTAGGGTTGGGTAGTGTCAACAGCAAAGAGGAGAGAAGGAAGTAATGAGGGAGGCAAGATGGAAGTGACACCAAGGCATCTGGGGACAAAGGTGTGGCTTGCAGTTGCCCCAGAGTTTCAGAGTAAAGATCAATGGTACCAGAATAGCCCTTATGACTCACCCAGATGACAATAAGCATCATCTGGGCATTTCATCCACCCCTGGGGCTTAAGTCACCAGCCACAACCTAGCTGTCTTTAAATACAAGGTATGTTTTCTGAACTCATTGTCTGGGCCTTCTGGCCAAGGCACTGACTTTTTCAGTCTTCTTTCCTTGAATGGCTCTCATGAACTTCCAACTACAAATTCAGCACTTCCAAAGCCAAGCACATCATCTAGGCCCAGCATTTTTTTATTACTATTATTAATTAAATCTGTGAATCTGAGATTCTCACAATCATCTAAGAGTGACAGATGTCCAGTGAGGACAACAAAAGAGAAATGTGACATAGACATGTAGAGAGCCACTAATGTTGGGGTAAGGCCTTTGGAGGGGGCAAGAACCAGAAGCAGAACTAGAAATGACACGTGTTTGTGGCACGTGTTTCCCAAAGGGTGTGCTGAGAGGCTAAAAAGCAAGAATGGAAAGTTGCAAGCATCAAACACGGTCAACAAGTCTGCCCTGGGGTCTTAGAACGGAGGTAGCTTAGAAATAACAGGCACTGTGGCATGTGACCATAGTTCAAGGAGAACATCAGACTGGCTCATCCACAGAGAGTGAGATGACAGTCACCCAGCTGCATGGTATTAGGAACCCAAAACCGATGCCCACTCCCTCCTTCATTTGGCTATGAGCAGGTCATATCAAGAACCAGGTCCAGTGATTCGGATCCCGAGACCAAGGTTAAAAGCTGAGAATGATGCACCTACCTGTGATCCCAGTGATGGGGAAGCAGGCACAGCAAGCCCCTGGGGCTGCTCACCAGCTAGTCGATGCAGTTGCAGGCTCCAAGTTCAGCTGAGACCTTGACGCAGAAAATGAATAACATGAAAAGCAATGGAGGAAGGCACCGGATACAGGACTCAGGTCCCTACAAGCACACATATGAGCATGTACACACAGTCTCTCTGTCTCTCTGTCTGTCTCTGTCTCTCTCTGTCTCTCTGTCTCTCTCTCTCTCTCTCTCTCTCTCACACACACACACACACACACACACACACCAGGCTTTCCAAGAGATGATGCAAACTGTCATAATGCTTGTGACTTTTATCAGAGTTTACAGTTCTCTGACCACCGCCTTTGCGTTGTAGATACCACATATGCTGAGAACAACTCTACCTCAGGAAAGGATGATCAAAAAATAAGTAAGCACAAATGGGATTTTTCTTATCTTCACGTTACAAATGAATTCATTTTATGTTAAATGATATTATCTTTTGCCATACCTTTAGTAAGACAAAATGAATGCCTTTTAAAATGACAATTTAATTTTTTCAAAGTATCATATTTTTATAATTTTTATTCTGCTTGTAAATTTTTCTTATAGACTGGTCTGTACTTTCAAGAACATATCAATGTGTATATTAACATAGCTTGGAATGACATTATTTGCATAAATTTAATAATCTATAATTTCATTTCCTTGCTTTGTAGGGTAAAAGATCATATCTAGTCAGCAAACACGCTGAATGTCTTTGCACACTCTTTGTTTTAATATAATAATGCTGATTGAATACCTTTTGCTACTGTGCACTAAAGTTCCCTTTATGACCTTTTCATGCGTGTAGGTAAAGTATGTTGATCGCATTCACCCTAAGTTGAGATGCCTTAAGAAACACTGTGTGCAGACCCTATCAGTATTCACTGCTTTCATTTCAGTGGAGCAGAAAACTTTCACTTGCTGGTGCTCACAGGTTGCCCTTCTCCTTGGAACTCGGTGCTGCTGCACAGCACCCCTTCCTCACATTGCGGCACAGTGGTGGGGACCCCTCCACTGTCATGTGGTGTTAAGTTTAGAACACAGGTATCACAAGGATTTTTGTCCCAGTTCTTGGTTTTCTAGTGACTTTGTTAACAGAATTATTTGTCTTCTAGACGTCTGAACTTCTATTACTTAAATCTATTGCCCCCTCCATTGGGTCCTACGTTTCCTATTATAGTTGTAGCCATTTCCACCAGAAGATTAAAATAATTGTTCCATGTTTGATCTTAGAGTGTTTGTAAAGAACCTAACCACTTTTTTTTTTAATTTTTTTCAAGACCAGGTTTCTCTGTATAAAAGTCCTAGCTGGCCTGGAACTCACTTTGTAGACTAGGCTGGCCACAAAAACTCAGAGATTCGCCTGCCTCTGCCTTCCAAGTGCTGGGATTAAAGGTGTGTTCCTACGGTGTCTGGTGGGACCTGACAATTTTTAATGTTTCTATCTTTAGTTCCCATGGAATTTGCCTCTTTGTATAAATGTGAAATAAGAATCTGGAAACCAGCCTGGCATGTGGCACATGCCTTTAACCCCAGTACTCAGGTGGCAGAAGCTAGTGGATCTATATGAGTTCAATGCCAGCCTGGTCTCCAGATTGATGTCCAGGACAGCAGGAATAGAGAAAGAAACCCTGTCTCAAAAAACAAAACAACAACACAAAGAATCTGAAAACCTTTCCCTATGCTATTTTTCAGTAGCTGGAGATGTTGCCTTAGCCCCCCACTCCTTCCGCCTTTGACGCCTGACAGAGATACAGAAAAGAAAGGAGAGCTCAGAGCTAGATGACCTGATGACCTGCTGGGGGTGGAATTTAAAATAAATTCAGTACTCTTTCCCCTGCCCACTTAGTCCATTGGAATCTCTAATTAGAGCTGCATTCATCTTGCGGATTCATTTGAGAAGAATAGAGACTTACTCATTTACTAATGTTTTACCTAGTGTTATTCTATAATGAACTTTCTTTATATGGCTTCTATACATTAAAAAGAATACATTGAATAGCTGCGTTTCTATTAATATTTTTCCAGTAACCTGATAACTGGGATGAACTCACATGAGAGAATTTGCATAGGAAGTTTGAAGTCATTTTATTACCTGCCTGCATGAGAGAGAGTTACACTGCTGCTGATTTAGCATAGAATCTTATAAGTGTTTATATGGGTTAGGGACCTGAGAGTAATTTAATATATCATGGACAAAAATTAACAAGAAAGATAATCTTCCAGAATTATGGGTCTCTCTGGAAATTAGCTTTATGAGGAGAAGCATTAATTTCTAATTGTAAGACCCTTTCAAACAACTCTTTCAGCGACAAAATTATATTGGTGGACAGAACTAATTGATACGATTATGAGTAGATGAGACTCCCCCATGCTTTACTAGAGAGTAAGACCTAAGCCCTCACTGAGTCTGCTTGAACATTTCATCAGATCAGATCTCTACGGTAGATTTGTGGAGCAGGGTGCTCTTCCTTCAACATTCATCGGGGACTTTCCCTTCAACTCTTTCTGCAGTTACTTTGCTGTAGGAAGACTTGCATTTTAAAAATCTAATCTGTGGAATTACATTACATAGCCTTACAAGAAAACTCATTTTTATTGACAGAAATAGAAAAGGGCCTGTAAAGGATTTTATCTAAAAGTAATAAAATGGGAGATGATAAATAGGTAGTTAAGTAGGTGGGTAGATAGATGCATAGGTAGGTAGGTAGGTAGATAGATAGATAGATAGATAGATAGATAGATAGATAGATAGATGATGGACTGATGAATAGATAGATAGATAGATAGATAGATAGATAGATAGATAGATAGACTGATGAATAGATAGATAGATAGATAGATAGATAGATAGATAGATAGATAAATGATGGACTGATGAACAGATAGATAGATGATTGATAGATATAGATAGAGAGATAGATAGTAAATAAGTTTATTTTTCTATGACAGCCTTTAATCTATGCTGTTTAAGCCCAACATTCCTCACCTTTTTTATATCTTAAGATAATTACAAAGCATGAAAAATTCTCTCAATAGTTAAATGAGAATGTTTTTATTGATTTTATTGAGCCCTACATTTTTCTCTGCTCACCCCCCTTCCTCTCCCCTCCCCTTCAACCCTCTCCCATGGTCCCCATGCTCCCAATTTACTCAGAAAATCTTGTCTTTTTCTACTTCCAATGTAGATTAGATCCATGTTTGTCTCTCTTAATAATTATCCTCATTATTGTCTAGGTTCTCTGGGATTGTAATTTGTAGGCTGGTTTTCTTTGCTTTATGTTTAAAAACCACTTATGAGTGAGTACATATGATATTTGACTTTCTGGGTCTGGGTTACCTCACTCATTATGATGTTTTCTAGATCCATCCATTCACCTGCAAATTTCAAGTTGTCGTTATTTTTTTTCTGCTGTGCAGTACTCCATTGTGTAAATGTACCACATTTTCCTTATCCATTCTTCAGTCGAGGGGCATTTAGGTTGTTCCCAGGTTCTGGCTATGACAAACAATGTTGCTATGAACATAGTTCAGTGTTAAGTGAGAATTCCTATGTTGTTTCTTTGTTCCCTTTCAGCCAAGCCTGCCCAAGTAGCCCAGGCTGGCCTCGAACTTGTGATCCTCCTTTCACGTGTATCTTCACCTACTGATCACACTTCCAAGGAGTAGATCTCATCTTTGTGTGGTCTGTGTGTATTGCCCTTATGGGTTTGCTTTTCAGGCTGCTTTAAGAAACCATGGGCTAATCTGAGACTGCAGGGACCTTTTTACACAAAGAGACACAATGACATCCATAGATGAGGAATGGTAAACAGGCATCGAAAGAAGGTTTCTAATTCCTGCAGGGAAAAGGATTTTAATGGTGGCAGGGGTGATAATAATCCTATAAGCAGAATTAATGCTTATCAGCATGAGAGTTACATTTCCTAAAACATGTCAGGCTGGGTGTGATGGTGCACACACACTGTCTTAGTCAGGGTTTCTGTGCTGTGGAGACACCATGACCACAGCAACTCTTATAAAGGAAAACATTTCAGTGTGTGGCTTACAGTTCAGGATTTAGTCCACTATGATCATGGTGGGACATGGTGTTATACAGGCAGACATGGTGCTGGTGAAGGAGCTGAGAGTCCTACATCTTGACCCATAAGCAACAACAAGTGATCTGAACTAGGTGTAGCTTGGACATAGGAGACCTCAAAGCACACAAGCCTTTGGAGATATTTAAAATCCAAACCATACAGCCTCACATCAGCAAGCACTAAAGTGTTAATTATCATAATTATTATTTTCACAGTGTCCCTTGGGATACAAACAAAACTGCCTGAAGTTATTTTCTGTGTTAATGTGCGAGTAAATTAAGTGAATCAAGGTCAAGGCCACGAAAATGGCATCAGGGTAAACCCAGGTGTCCTAGTTTGGGTGACTGTGGCTGAGATGAATCACTAAGGCCCAAGCAACTTGGAGAGGAAAGGTTTGTTACACTCACACTTCCAGATCACAGCTCATCAAAGCAGTGAGGGCAGGAACTCAAGCAGGGCAGGAACCTGGAGGTAGGAGCTGAAGCAGAGGCCATGGAGGTCGCTGCTTACTGGCTTATTCATCATAGCTCGATTTGTCTGCTTTCTTATAGAACCCAGGGTCACCAGCCCAGGAATGTCACCACGCATAATGGGCATGATGGGCCCAGCCCTCCCCATCAATCACTAATTAAGAAAATGCCCTGTAGGCTGTCTATGGCCTGGTCTTATGGAGGCATTTCCTCAACTGAGGCACTCTCCTCTCTGATGATTTTAGCTTGTATCAAAATGGCATAATGCCAGAGCAGCAGGTTAAATAACAAAGACTTGGTAATTACAAACCTATGGGCTATATATTTCTTACTATGTACTAGACTTTTTACAAGTTACAGTAACATGGGAAGTCTGAAAAGCACTACTACATATATTGCAACCTTTTAGAAGTATCTGGTTTTGTTTTTGTTTTCTATTTTCTCAGGGAAAAAGACAGACAGAATTGGAAAATACGTAATTCGGAACATCAAAATGCCAATGGACACAAGCTGGAAAAAAGGTTAAAAACAAAACATTTTCAATACTAAATGTTCATTTTTTTTATTATATACTTCCAATAACAAATTTACTTCACTAACTGCTCACTGTAGCCATGGTAACTGTTGAGAATTATACCCAATTTAGTCAGTTCCCAAAGTATGTTGGGGAAAGGAACAAAAGATGACAGCCCCACTAACAAGTGACTTGATGCGTCTGTGGTTAGACAAGGTCACTACAGCCTCTGCTGAACTTTGGATGGCAGAATTAGCCGTAAAGCAAAACAGGAGGAACACCTGTGAGTGACAAATTACTGAATCATTGTTCTAAAATAAGTATTCATTCTCTCTTCCTCCCTCCCTCCTTCCCTGCTCCTTTTCTCCCTCCTTCCTGCAGCTCCCTTGATATCCTTTACTTTCCCCCTCTTCCTCCATGCAACCTGCTATCTCACTATATGTCTATATGTGCATATGTATGTATATGTGTGGCCATAAATTTTCCACTTAGTTCAGTAGAAGCAGTGCCCAAGGTTGACAGTGACTTACTTGCTTTGTAATTAGGACATACCTTGGGCGGTGTATCTCCCAAATACACCCATCAAATTCCTATCTCCAGAGTTCCTTCCAGGCTACACGAATCATGCTTCTTCATAAATTCCCTTGCCGATTCTCAGCCCAGCCTCCAGAAATCACTGACCCCCTCTAGACATAAACATCATCTGTACACATCCCATGAATGAGTCTGATAGGCTTGCCTTCCTTGCCTTATCCAGAGAAAGGATTCATGTGTTGGTCATGCCAAACCCTTGGTTTGACTTAAAGGAAATGTCTGACAACTATGTGCAGGAAAATATACTCTCTCTCCTGGGCTACACATTGAGTCCCAAGCCAGCAGACTATAGAGTGAGACCCTATCTCCACCAATAAATAAACAGCAACAATAAAAACAAGGCAGAAAAAGAAATGTAGCCTCTCTCAGGAGGCCTGGTGTAGGGAAGGTTGACGCTGGCAGGATCGCACTCCCTGTCCCCTTCTGTGCGCTGTGCAGCATGCTTAGACAAGAGCCCTGACCCAGGATTTGGGGTCCTAGTACACTGTTCACAGTCATCCCAACACCTGATGATTCTCTGAGAAAGCCCAAGACTCACACCTCTCTTAAGATGATAGCATTAGTAATGAAATTGTTTGAAGTAACATGTGGTAGTTGTGGCTACATTATTATTTTAAATGGTGCATGTACAGTTTCAGTATTATTAGGTGGGTATTAAGACGAGAAGAGCTGGGCTAGACAGATGGCTCAGCAGTTACGAGTTCTCTGTTCTTCCAGAGGACCTGGGTTCAATTCCCAGCACCCAAAAGGCAGCTTTCAGCTGCCTGTAACTCTCCCTCCAGGGTATCTGACACCCTCACACAGACATACATGCAGACAAAATACCAATGCACATAAAATAAAAATAATTAACTAGTTTTAAAAAGTGGATATTTAAAGGTTTTTTTTATGCCTAGAAAAGCCAAGAACACTTGAGTTCTACTTCACCAGGGCATTTTGCTTCCCAAATGTGCTGTACCAGCAGGGATCAGAGCCAGACCACCAGCTCTTTAACACATGATCTGGGAGAGAGAGTAAAGCACACTTTTGATTTTTTGGCTTCAACTGGTTTTGATAGAAATGGAGAACTAGATTACAAGTCCAAGAAGGTCTAAACAGAGAGGAACTGAGAGCAGAACCCACACCGCTCAGCAGGGGCTGTTGTGAAACACACTGAGGCTGCAGCCAAGGCTGGGCTCCAGTCTGGTCGCTTTACCTGAGTGGAAAGAGCAGGCAGAGCACAGGTGGCTTCCTATGGGACCGTGGGGTGGAGGGATGGAGGAAGGAGTGGGGAGTTTACCCTGGGCATAGCTAGGACTTCAGCATCATAAATGACAGTGTCTCACATTGAGTACCACCCCCCAGTGCGGGTAGCCTATCACCCCCACCACACAGCTATCACCAAACTTGGCCCAATCACATTCTTGGACATTGCTCAATTAAGAGCAATTTGTTCTGGGGGACAAACAAGAGGTGGTGAGAAAACTTTACTTCCGTCCTTGACATGTCCATTTCTTCCTGTTTTACCTGCTTCTTGAAGCCTGGCTAAAAACCAAGGTGATTCTTCCTTTGTGCAAGGCTAGGAAGCTCTCGTTCCTTGACTCTCCATGGTATCTCAGTTGTCTCACTAAGGGTAACTTGAGGCATAACACTCCAGCTCTTGAAATGTTACTCATTGATACATGCCTTCTGGGCTGGGCCAGGGGCTCACACCTGCAGATCTCAGGACTGAGGAGAGAGTGGAAGAGGCAGGAGGACTGCAAGTTTGAAGCGAACCTGGGCTACATAGTGAAACCTTGTAGCAATCAACCAATAGATGTTTCATAGGGCCATTTATATCCCAATAGGACTGGTGGGGTTTTTGTTTCTTTGTTTGTTTTTTGGTGTGTGGTTTTTCAAGACAGGGTTTCTTTGTAACTTTGGGGTCTGTCCTAGAACTAGTTCATGTAGAACAAGCTGGGCTCAAACTCACAGAGATACACCTGCCTCTGCCTCCAGAGTGTAGGGTTGGGTTTTTTTAAAAGGTTGTGGGTAAATTTTATGCCCAAGACACAGAAAATGAAGTATTATTTATCTCAAGAATTCTTTAAATCTCACTAAGGCAAGATTCCTTCTCAACCCAATCTAGACATGTCCTGCTCAATGGAAGGAGTACTTACGACTGTATATATGGAGGCGGTTTTATTTTCAGGGTCTGCACTTCCTAAAGAATATCCTTGTGATGCCAGCTGTGGGCACAGACTGAGAAGGAACAAACAGACCTCTATATCCCCAGCTTTACCAATCAAAATGATTGGTAAATCATGCTTATGAAGTGACTTATTCTTTTTGTGTGTGTCACATCTAGTCAACACATAAACCCTGATGATTGCCACCTTTATAATTAAATCTAGATCAGAAGTCAGCAAGCTACAGCCAAGAGGAAAAATCTGGTTTGTCAGCTATTTATTAATAAAGTTTTATTAGAAAATGCCCTTTTATTTACATGTAGTCTGTGGATACTTCCTAATATGAATGAAAAGCTAAGGAATCACAAAGTAAATCAGGGACCACAAGACCTTGGATGTTTACTATCCAGGCCTTTACCAGAAATGCTCCTTACTTCTGATCTGGATTTGGTCTTTATTTTTCAGAAAATACTAAATAGGCTTCAGGAAAGTTAGCTTTCAACGGTGTTTCTGTAAAGTGTTGCTTGCAATGTGATGTTATCAATAAGAATCTTGTGTGATGTTTTCTCAGCTTACACGGGGAGACGCATCAACTGTTCTTCACAAAGAGGCAGAAAACGAGGTAAAGAAAAATGTGGCTTATCAACTTTTAATGAATAATTATCTTTTAAAATGTTTTTGAGGCAGGATCTCACTCACTATGCAGTCCTGGATGGCCTGGAACACACTATGTAAACCAGTCTTATCTTAAACCCATAGAGATCCACCTGCCTCTGCTTTCCAGGTACTGGGATTAAAGGCATGGCTGGACTTAATTTTTTTTTCGTTTTATACTATATTATACTGGGTCTCATAGACAATTTCCATGCACGAAAATAAGCATTCTTTGAGCAAATTCCACCAGGACCCATGGCCGTCCACTCCCCATTCCTGTTGGTCCCCTCTGTCTCCCAGACAAATTTGCTCCTACTTCCTTATCATCTGTACATATAGTTTTGTGTCCCTGTGCAAATACTTCAGAGCCACAGATGAGAGCTAACACACCTTTGTCTTTCTGAGCCTCACTTAGTGTGATTACCATGATGATCTCCAGTTGTATCCATTTTCCTGCAAACGGCAATAATTTTGATTTTCTTTTTGTGGCTGAGAGAAATTCCACTGTGTACATAAATCAGTTTCTTTACCTATTCCTCTGCTGGTGGGCACCTAGGGTGGGGTCCACAGCTTGTCAGAAGTGCCACAACAAACGTTGGCGAAGTAGCTAAGCTCTTACTGTGTACTCTGTGTGGTGAGTGGCAAGCTGCTTTTCTTGGTTGAAATCAGTACCAAGTCATAAGATCATCGTCAGCGTTGGTCAGCTTCAACAGAACGAGACAGATTGCTAGTAACTCCCATTCCTCCGACTACTTAGTTGATTTGGGAGGGACCCAGAGATGCATGTGTCTTCATGTACTGATCATTCTTGAGGAAAGAGTTAAAGTATGTGACCCACATAATATTTAGCATGACTTTTCCTTACCAGTGTAGAAAGTCACAGAAACACACAGACCATGATGGTAGTACGAGACCTGTGTTCTAATTCCTCAACTCCTGTGTGCCTTTAGCCTGTCATTTGTCATTTCCTAACTCAATTTATTTATCTGTAAATATGAGACTAGGAGGGGACGGAGGGATGTCTCAGTGTTTAAAAGCACTAACTGCTCTTCCAGGGGACCTGGGTTTAATTTCCAGCACCCATATGGCAGTTCATTACTGCCTGTAACGCCACTATCTGACATGTAGGTAAAATGCCAATGCACATTTTAAAAAAGAAAATGTGGCATCCAGTTTCAGGTGAGTTAAGCTGAGTGCCCTGCCAGGGCTGTGTTGTTTTGAGAGACTGCTCTGAAGCAACTGTGGGATGCTCCTCCCACCCCATCCCAGCCCCACAGTGTCTTGGATGGAGCCTTTAACTGGCTGGAAAGGCAGAAGCCACTAATATGGAAGTTCATTTTAAGGCCTTCAACATCTGGTTCAATGAAATTGGATCCCACACAAATGAGACATACACACAGAGACTGCCAGACACAGGCAGTCACCAGCAGGCACCCAGGCATGTGCTGGAACGTAGACAGGCAGGCTGAGTGGAGTAGGCACACAAGCCTGCAGATAGACATACAGGAAGGCAAGCTGATAAAGGTGGCCTCAAGGCCATATTTATACAGAACCACACAAAAGTGGCTCTCTAGTGAGGTAACCCAAACCCAGAAAGATGATTATGGTATGTACTCACTCATTAGTGGACCCTAGCTATAAAATAAAGGTCACCAAGCACTTAGCTCGCAAGCCCAGAGA
This sequence comes from Ondatra zibethicus, assembly GCA_004026605.1. Lineage (NCBI taxonomy): Eukaryota > Metazoa > Chordata > Mammalia > Rodentia > Cricetidae > Ondatra > Ondatra zibethicus. Next base: position 90 of record PVIU01025817.1, on the reverse strand, counting down.
AGCTGAATACCTAGGTGAACCCAAGGAAAGCATACACAGAACCTCCTGGAAATTGGAAGCAAACAGGATCATCAAGCAAAAGTTGGAAGC
>PVIU01025816.1:0-23077 GCA_004026605.1 Ondatra zibethicus | reverse complement strand
AAAATGACAGAAAGAGGAAAAACTGCTTGCAATAGAAGGTTAATGGCAGAACTGACAATAGTAAAGAACAGTTTAATATATTTTGTAAGAAACTTAAAAGTACATACCAGCTTAAAACATGAGACTTATGGTTTTTGTAGTCTGAAATGAGAGGTAATGAACAATTATAACATTAAGCATAGGTGCATTTAAGTTACATCCGAGTCACGGCACCAATGTTGTGTTTTTTTTAAAAGAAGGGGTGACCCAGCAGCTTGCTGCAGGTCCCCAGACCACGCGGTCTCTGCGGCGGGTGGGCGGCCAGACCACGCGGCTAGTCTCCGGGTCCCCATATGGGCTGTGCGGCGGTACGGATGGACCAAAGAGAGCTGGGTAGGCGCACTATGTAGAGTTAAACATTTATTAGATGGGTGATGGAGGAAAAAGGAGAGAGAGAAGATAAAGAGATAGAGAGAGACAGGGAGATAGAGGGAAGGGGGGAGAGGGGAGAGAAGCAGCTGCTGCTCCCGTGAGAGTGGCAGAGAAAGAGAGGCAGAGAGTTAGGGTCAGAGGCTGGAAGCTGGGAGTGGGCGTGGCCAATAAGAGGCCAGATACTACATGAGTGATTATCATTTAGAACATAATCACTAACATCAGAAGAATGTTCAGGTGAGTTCCAATTTAAACGAGCCCGTGTTTATACAAGCTTAAAATGGAAAATGAGCAGGCAGTATGGAGCCCAAGATTTGGGACATGCTAGGCTTCCTGAGCCTCCTTATTCCCCAGGGAAAGGTGAGTGAGCTGTCTGCCCATTCTGCAGCCCCACAACACAGAATGCCCGTTCCACAGCCCCATGATGCAGGACAATCAGACACAATAGGGAGTCAAGTCAAAGCAGGATTTCAGTTTATTACTGTGAACATCAGCTTATAAATGTTAAGTGACATCCTGTGATGTGGGGGAACCTCCAGCCAATGAGAGGCAGCCAAACCCTCCCTGTGGCTGGAGGGCGTCTACTTAGTTTTTGCTATCTCATCCTCACTCATAATCGAGCCAGGCTTTTCTCTGTCCTACAGGCTTCAAAGTCCAGGCCCTGAGATAATTTCGGCCTCGCAGGGACAGGCAGGGACATGGCAGCCATTTTAGACTGAGAACAAGGCAGACCTTTTATGACCCATGTTCCTTTCTCCCTCTCAGAACTCTCTTTTATAGAACAAAAACTGGGGTCCTATACATCTAATTCTACCACTTTCATAAAGCAATTCCAATATATTACCCAGTCTTATAATCTCACCTTTCAGGATATCTATATGATCCTATCTAATAACCTACTTCCTGAAGAGCACAGGCGAGTTTGGGAACAGGCCAGACTACATGCAGACGAGATTCACCAAACACGTGTAACACAGCCTCCGGGGGCAGAGGCAGCCCCTGAACAGGAACCTCACTGGGACTATAATACTCCAGGTGGAATTTTAGCTAGAAACTGGTTTTTCACTTGCCTCCTGGCAGGTCTCCATAAGGCTGCCCTCAAGCCAGTAAACTACAATAATCTCTTATAGGTCATTCAAGATATGAAGGAAAATCCTTCTGCATTTTTGGAACACCTTGCTAAAGCCATGTTACAATATACTAACTTAGATCCAAAAACCACGGAAGAAAAAACCAAAACCACAGGAGGCAGACAGGTACTCATGACTCTTTTTTTTTTTCTTTTCTCAGTGCTACCCTGACATTAAGGCTAAACTTAGACATTTGGAGAAAGGCCCCTTGACCCCTCAGGTGGAAGTCTTAGAGTTGGCTTTTAAGGTGTATCATGCAAGGAATGACAAACCCCGCAATCATCACTGTCACGTGCTAGCCATGGCCCTCTGATCAACCAAGGCAACCGATTGCCCGATCCATGTTGTCTGTGCTGTTCCCTTGACCCCCAGGACTCGAGAACTGCCAGGCTCGTGTTTCAAATGTGGTAGAACTGGTCACTGGGCCCGAGATGCCACAGGGAAGGACAGTGGGCAGTCGATTGTCCTCATGCACATTGTGGCATGGAGACATCAAACCCAGAAAATTCCCAAGTTGACCTTCTAGGTCTGGTCATGGACAAGTAAGGCTGCCTGGGCTCCTTTGACCTGACCACAACCGCCATCTGTAATGAGGAGCCTCGGGTAAACATCACGGCATCAGGACGGCCCATCTCCTTTCTCTACATACTCGGTACTAAGGGAATTCTGGGGGCCTACTTCTCCTTCTAGTTTCCCTATTGTCAGGGTAGGGGGACAGCCTTATCTACCTCAGCAGACCCCACCACTTAATTGTGTTTTAGGGGCATTTATCTCACTCATCCATTTTCAGTCATGCTAACCTGCCTGGTACCTCCTATGGGAAGAGATTTTTTTTAGCAAAAGTAGGAGCTTCCATTTCATTTGCTCCTTCCATTCACCTTGCTCCAGACTCTCCATTAGCTCCCCACCTCCTCCTTCTGGCCCCCCAACCTCCCAGCTCCAGTGTGTCTTTTCTTCTACCAGCCTCTCAGGTGAACTCCCAAGTCTGGGACACCCAAAACCATTCTGTTGCCAAACACCATTCCCTCATTGTTATCCAATTACAAGATCCTACTAAGGACATTACCCAAGCTCAGTACCCTCTCTCTCTCCAGAGCCTTAGGGGACTTAAGCCTATTATCTCTGACCTTTTAAGAAAAAAGCTACTTCGCCCCACCTCTTCTCCCTTTAACACCTCTATACTTGCTGTTAAAAAAACCTATCGCCTGGTTCAAGACCTCTGGCTCATTAACTCTGCAGTGGTCCCTCTTCATCCTGTAGTGCCTAACCCTTACACACTTCTTTCCACTATCCCTCAAGGAACCTCCCACTTCTCAGTTCTAGATCTTAAGGATGCTTTTTTTCTCTATTCCTCTCAGCTCTCAATCTCAAAATATCTTTGCCTTCACTTCTTGGGCTGACCAAGCAGCTAGAACAGCAGCATTCCAGAGCCCAAACCTACCTCAGTCACTTCAGGGGGTTCATACAGTACAGCCTACATTCTTGCAGATACCCCCTGACGCCCGGCAAATTCCTACATCAGCTCTTTCATCCTAATAGCAAAGCTCTGTCTCACTTTGTCAAGGCTCACCTCCCACCCACCCCTGAGGACTTAGAGTTCTTAAAAGCTATCACTGCCTCTTCTCAAATCTGTCAAAAGTCAGAGCCCAAGACCAAATATCTAGCTTCCCTTTTCCCAGCCACCAGGCCAGGGGCTCCTGTCCAGGAACTGACTGGCAGCTTGATTTTACTCATATGCCCACAGTAAGATGAGTTAAATATCTCCTGGTTTTGGTGGACACTATGTCTGGGTGGATTGAAGCATTTCCTGCCACTAACAAGAGGGCCCAGACCGTTTCTGATGTTCTTCTCCGAGAAATTATCCCCCAGTTTGGAATCCCAACCTCTCTTCTGTGAGATAATGGCCCAGAGTTTACCTCCCAGATCTCTCAAACTTTAAGGCTCCTAACGTTCCCTGGCATTTTCATATCCCATACCATACATAGTCTTCAGGGAAGGTGTAAGAAACTAACAGTTCCTTAAAAAATGTTCTTGTTAAGATGTCACAGGAGCTTCACCTTGACTTGGTAAAACTTTTGACTCTGGCCCTTCTTAGGCTTAGGGCTCTCCCGAAAGGCCCCTTTTCATCTTGCCCTTTGAACTCATGTATGGGCAGCCAGTTTTAACCCCTGGCCTCTCACCTAAAACCTCTCCCCTTCCTGATCACCTACTTACTCCGCTATTATCCCATTTTTGCTCTCTATTTTGGGATTTTACCAGCTACTCATTACCTCCAACCATATGCCAATTCATGCTCCCTGCCAATTAAAACAGGAGATCAGGTACTATTTTCTACCCCAGATCATCGCCCCTCACCCATTTCCCCTAAATGGCAGGGCCCCTTTAAAGTAATTCTTGTAATTCCCACAGCTGCCAAGCTCGAGGGACTTCCTCATTAGATCCACCTGTCCCACCTTAAACCTTTTACTCTTCCAGCTCAAGATACTCCTTCATATACGGTAACTCAAACAGGGCCCTGCTCCCTTAAGTTCCAGAGGACACCAAGATCAGCCACTCTTTCTCTAGTTCCAGAAAAATAAAAGTCTCATCACCGTACTCAACTCTCTTGTGCCAAAAACTCCATATACTCTTCCTCTTTCTCCTATCTGCTTTACCAACTTCTCTATAAATCCAATGTCATGCTTAAATTTCTAGTTAACCACTCAGCTGTTATTACAGGGACCATCATTAAACATAGAACTGGAGGTACAAGGACTGTCAAAAGCCCAGTTGGTAAGAAATAATAACAACTTTGCGGACATTCACAGCCCCAAACTCCAAAAACAGACTTTAACATAACAGGTTTATCACTGACTGTAGCAGTGTCTCCTGGATGCTAAGGTAACATCATGATGCTAAAGAGAACGAGTGCCTTAAGATTTGCTTCAGGTAAAACATTAAGGGGTCTAATAATTCCCCTTTCCAATAATTCCCCTTTTCCTCCCTCCTCCCCACTGTCTTCTATTCCAACACTATATCATCGTAATCATAAGATTTTAATATGTCTAAAATTTATTTCTTTTCAAACATTTTTTCTTTTTTAAAAAAATATTTATTTATTTATTATATATACAATATTCTGTCTGTGTGTATGCCTGAAGGCCAGAAGAGGGCACCAGACCTCATTATAGATGGTTGTGAGCCACCATGTGGTCACTGGGAATTGAACTTAGAACCTTTGGAAGAGCAGGCAATGCTCTTAACCACTGAGCCATCTCTCCAGCCCCTCAAACATTTTTTCATAAGCTTCAGTGAGCCAATTGGACCTATCTAAACAGACCAGACTCGCTCAGAATAAGTATTTAATTCTTCCCTTATCATTCCTGGTCTTGGGAAACCCTGGGAAATTCCTTCCTCTACCCCCCAACCCAAATCCCTCTCTATCTACCATCTTGGGACTCTCCTCCCTTAACCACCAGGATCTAAGATTTTTTCCAGACATAATTTTCTGCCTTTCCAGCATCTTGCGAGGTCCAAGCTGCCAGTCATCCAGTTCCACAGAGCCCAGAAAAACCACAAAAGTAATCAGCCACCCCAGGACGTGGTCGGGCATCTCAACTCTCTGATGCCCACAAAATCAGCAGGAAGCAGTCACAAGAGACCTTACAACGCCCCATTTCCAGCCATTAAATACCCCAAACTACCCCAATTTTTATAATAAACAAAAGGGTGGAATGTTACGATTTCAGCCATAATAAGGCTGATACTTCCGGGTTCTATCTAGGGCCATGCATGTGCGGACAAGTCCTCAGGCAGAAGTGCCTAATGGCCTCGGGGATGTTAAAGGGCCCCATGTGACCCACATGCAGTTTGGTTGCATCATCCATGTATGACTCAGCTAAGCCTTTGCATGCATGCGTGGCTGCATCATCCACCTATATGACTCAGCTAAACCCTTGCACACATGTGTGAGCCCTGTCATCTGTGTATGATGTAGTCACGTCAGACCCCCTGAGTGCATGCGCTAGGCAGTTTTTAAAAGCTGGATGCCCTCTCTCTGCACACTGACTTCCCCAGGCCTGTACATGCCCCCTCTAATAAACTCCTAAGCGGGTTTGTTGCATGTTCCATGTTTCCTTCTCACTCGTGCCAGGTAATTTCAGAGCTAAGCAGGGCTAGACTGTTTTGAGGTCAGAGATCGTAGGTAATACATCTGACATCTCCCTGTTCACTGGCTGACTCAGTCATCTGCCCTACATTCTGACTGGACAGCTTTCAGAGGCACCAGCTTAAAAGAAGATCTCATTATTGTTTAATCTTAACACTGAGCATTGCCTTTCAGAGGTGCTCACTGCAGATCAGAAGGAGATAGGGCCTGCTTTCTGCTTATTTGGAAAGAAAGTCTGAAAGTGTTTCAAGGGATCTACAGTCTGACTTGGCTCCTGCACTTGAAGACTTACAAAGACTAGTGAAAATGCACTCCCTCAGAGTTCATGGAAAAGGGGAAACAGAAGCCATCATAGAAACAGAATCATGCCACGCAAGTTGTGCATACATTTTTAACATTCTAGAATGCAATGATTTTTACTCCAGGGGGACAACTCAGGGTCTACCTGTCCCTTAGCAATTGAAACACTGCCTCCTACAGGCCTATTGCTCCAATCAGCCTTTATGGAGAAGATCTTGAGGAGGAAAATGGATACATAGCTCTTCCATGAGACTCAAGATATTCATCAATGTGACTATGGGACAAGGCTAGATCAGGCACCTTCTCCTCTGCTGCCCAAGTACCTAGCTGGGGACATCCCCATGGACACCTGTGATCCCCTCTAGAGCCAAGATTCTTGCCAATCCTAAAATGACTCCCTTAATATAGATATCTTATTCCCTTCTCCAATATCCACCCTTCCTCCATCTCCACCCTCCCACTCCCCCAAGCTCTCCCCAGTCCATCCTTTCTCCCTCTCTCTCTCCCTTTCACCCATCCCCCCACCCCACCTTCACCCCTATCCCCATTCCCATGCCTCTGCCTTTTGCCTGGCGATCTTGTTTGCTTCCATTTTCCAGGAGGATCTATATATGTTTTTCTTTGGGTTTACCTTGCTATTTGGCTTCTCTAGGCTTGTGAGCTATAAGCTTAATGTTCTTTGTTTATGGCTAGGGTCCACTAATGAGTGAGTACATACCATAATCATCTTTTTGGGTTTGGGATATCTCACTAAGGATAGTGTTTTCTATTTCCATCCATTTGCATGCAAATTTAAGGATGTCATTGTTTTTAACTGCTGGTAGTATTCTAATGTGGAATTAATTCTAAATTCCACATTTTCTTGATCCATTCTTCCATTGAGGGGCACCTAGGTTGTTTCCAGGTTTTGGCTATTACAAATAATGCTGCTATGAACATAGTTGCACAAATGCTTTTGTAGTATGATTGGGCATCTCTTGGGTATATTCCCAAGAGTGGTATTGCTGGATCCTGAGGTAGGTTGATTCCCAATAGCCTTGTCCCATAGTCACATTGATGAATATCTTGATCATCACCATAGAAATTTTGTCCGATGGATGGAGATAGAGACAGAGACCCACATTCACATCAGAGCAATGGACTGAGCTCCCAAGGTCCAGTCGAAGAGCAGAAGGTGGGAGAAGATGAGCAAGGAAGTCAGGACCGCGAGGGGCTGGTCCACCAATTGAGGCAGTGTGCCTGATCTAATGGGAGCTCACCAAATCCAGCTGGACCAGGACTGAATGAGCATATGATCAAACCGGAATCTCTGAATATGGCTGCCAATGGGGGCTGACTGAGAAGCCAATGATAATGGCACTGGGACCTATCTCTTCTGAATGTATTAGCTTTTTGGGAATCTAGTCTATATGGATGCACACCTTCCTAGGCAGGGATGGAGGGGGAAGGGCCTTGGGCTTCCCACAGGGCAGGATACCCTGCCCCCTCTTAAGGAAGCAGGGGGAGGGAGGAGGGTTAGTGGGGGAGTGGGAGGGGACTGGGAGAAGGGGAGGAAGTGTAAATCTTTTGAATGAAAAATAAAAGAATATTAAAAAACAAACAAACAAAAAAAAGAGACTCAACAACTTAGTGGAGGAAAGAGATCAGTGTGCAGACAACCAGCTGCTAATGAGGCCAATGCTGCCACAAGCAAAGGGAGTGCTGTCACCAGGGAAACATTCCAGAAAAGCGCCTGGAGGATGAGGACTAGAAGAAGGAAGAATTCCAGAGTAGACAGGACTGAATGTGGGAACAAGGTTAATTCAAGTATGAGGATCATTAGTAATTCAAGTGTGGTGCCTCAGGCCTGTATTCCCAGCACTCTGAGGCTGAGGCAGGAGGACTTTAAATTCAAGGTCAGCCAGGACTACGTAGCAAGACCCAGCCTCAATGGCAAACAAAGAATAAAGGCCAGGGTAGTGCCTGGCCGGAGTGTTTGTTTTCTAGAGAGCAGAGGTGGTTACACTTAAAAGGTAGGCTGACTTGAGATTTGCTCTGGGCAAGAAGCAGCCCCCATGCATAGCTTCTGAAGGCTGTTTGGAAGGGGCCCGGGAGGGAGAGGGTGGCTATTGAACAAAGAAATGCTTTCAACAGGACCAGGGAGGAGAAACCAGGCTGCAAGGCATTTACAGTCAAGACTCCTTCTAAGTCTGGTTACAAAGGAAGCTGCTGCCAATGGCCACTGGTTGGCCAACTAGCTCAGATAAACAACACAAGACTATCTGGCAGCAAAGTAAATCACCTGGTTTGAGGTTTAATTTTGAGATTGTAGGGGCGTGGACTCCATATGTCCATGGCTATCAGTGGTAAACTTAGGGTTGGGTCTTGCAAAATATCCTGGCTATAAGAGGGTACTCAAGATGAGTGCATTGTAAATATTGCCTTCACACAAATTAAAATCATGTAATTTAACACCAGTACTGCTTTATTTTCAAAATGGAAACCTTCAGAAACCTCAATGAAACCTAATTTCTAGAGAATAGTCTTGAGTTCATTAGGATTCTCAGTGTTGAAACTGGATAAATGAGTAAGCATTAAAGGGTTAAAAGTACTTGCTGCTTTCCCAGAGGACCAGAGTTCCATTCCTTGCACACACATTGGGTGGGCTCACAACCATTTGTAACTCCAGCTCAGGGAATTTGATGTCATGTGATACCCTCTGCTGGTCTCCATGGGAACCTACACACGTGCACGCACGCACACACACGTATGCATATATGTAAAATAAATCCTAAAAAATAAAAAAAAAATACCAGCCTTAAGCAGGTATGGTGTACACACCTTTAAACTGGCACAGAAATTGAACCAGGCAGATCTCTGTGAGACTGAGGCCAGCCTGGTCTACATAATGAATTGAGACCTTGTCTAAAGCAACCATGACAACAACATAGTGGTCCCCAGTCCTTATGTCAGTGCAATGATGCTCTTGTCTTTATGGTGGTTCTGTGTAGCGCAAAGTGGAGTTCATCCCAAAGCCCAACAACTAACTTGAGGTCAGAGGTCAGAATTTCCAAGTCCCTTCACCACAAATTGGGGTTTCAATTTCAATGTCTGCCAAGAGGCCTGTTCTACATTGCAGTACAGGAGGCCTGAAAGACCAAATGCAGGTCCCAAGTGTTGGTTTATTTTCAGTACTAGAGGGAGCTTCCTGGCAGAATGGAAAAAACGTTTAAAGCAATGGTTCTCAACCTGTGGATCGTGACCCCTTTGGGGTTGATTGACCTTCTCATGGGAGCTGCATATCAGATATACTGTATATCAGATATTTACATTAAGAGTCATAACAGTAGCGAAGTTAGTTATGAAGTAGTAAGGAAAACAATTTTGTGGTTGGGCGTCACTACAACATGAGGAATTGCATCAAAGGGTCTGCAGCTGTAGGAAGGTTGAGAACCCCTGGTTTCAGAGCTGTGAAGTCTCCACCATGGGCAACAGGCAGCTCAGGCAGTTATTTCTGGTGCTGTCCACAATGCCTGTCACACATCAGCTCATCAAAAACAGAAGTCATTTTTATGGCCCAGGGTTTTCTTTTTTTTTTCTTTGTTCCAAATCTTAGGGCCTCTGGACACTGGGGTGGGAGGAGCATCAGATGAGGAAGCAGCTGTCCTTTTCAACATTTTAACCTTTTGGTCTCTGCTTGCTATGGATACTTGTTTATAGTCGTTGTAGAACTTTGAAACAACCACAAATGAGTACAGCAGGGCGATATGCAGCCTGTGGGAAGGCTTCACAGAAAGGACCAAGAGCTCAGAACAGGTGTCTCCAACTGGGATCCAAGAAACCTACTGTCCTAGACTTACAGACTTCAGTTACTCTTTCCCAGGAAGGATCCCAATGGCCACACACACTGCTGGGGACCTAACCAGAGTCTCATTCATGCTCGGTGAGTGCTCTACAACTGAGCTACACCTCACATCCTGTCAGGCAGTCTTAGTATACCTGCCTGTAACTACCTTCACCTTGTAAAATTGTTTAAAGCCTGAGTGTTGATGCTGTTTCACGGAGCTCACCTTCAACTTCCTCTTTAGATATAGAGACATACTATATTGGGACACTCTGCTAGCTATATCCAAGGAGTCCCTCACCCCATTTACTTGAAGAGCAAGTAGAGAGATTCTCAGGGTCTCCAGGAAAGGGGCTGGGTTCTCTCTTGCCACCTTTGACCTCTTGCCCTTCTTTTCAAGGCTGGGTTTAGCATTCTCCACAGAAGAAAACCAGGCTTAAGTTCACACATAAGATGGAAGTCTTGTAGACTCTTAAATCATCCAGTTCAGGACAGTAAGCTAGAATCTGGGATGAAAAAAATGGAGCTCTGGGGGCTGGAGGGATGCCTCAGTAGCGAAGAGCACTTGAATGCTTTTACCGAGGACCCAGGTTCAGTTCCCAGCATCCCCATGGTGGCTCACAACTACCTCTAACTCCACTTCCAGGAGATCCAATGCCGCCTTCTGAACACTGCAGGCAGAGACACTCACATGACACACATATATACAGACAGGCAAAACACTTGCTCACATCTTTAAAGCTGGGGTTTTGAGTTTCCGCACTGATAAACTGTTGTGTCATAACCTGTTAAGAGTCTGTTTCTTTCCTGTTTACTACTCTCTCAAAGGTCTGCAGAGGGTGAGACAACGGTCCTAACAGCACTTCAGAAATTGCCAGAGCACACATTTACTTTCTCTGGGTACCTTTAATATCATCACCAGCTATGGCTGGGTGGATAGAGAACAGAAGGCAATGCTTTTGGTTGGGTAGGGCTAGTGATGGGTAGACCTTAGCTGTTGACTGTTTTAATTTTCAAATGAGACCTCCAAGCCTAGCACATGTTCCTACTGGAGTCGGCCCCTTCAGCTACTTTCTGGCCTGCCAGCTGACAGAACTCTTTGGGCTTATGAGCGGGTCATGCTCTGGCCAAGTCTCAGAAGCCAGCTATCTATGGCTTCTTCCTGTCTCTGCCTTCCCTGTGCTGCCCCTCAGAACTGCCCTAGCTCCTCTTCACAGTCCTACTCCTGCTGCTTAAGCACCACACCTCACAGAATTCTCTTCTGTGCCCCTTCCCCCAGTTCTGCATCTACCTGCTCTCCATCCCAGGCCTATGAATGTCAGTCACACAGGGCAGGGTCCACTTCTGTTTTCATCCTTTCTTATTCCTGGAGCCTTGGATAAGGAATAAAATGTGTTGAACAAGTGAATGATGACACAGTTTTTAGTTTTTCAATGTTCTTAAGAGTTAGGGTAGCAATGAGAATAAAATATGCAAAGAAAACCAACATTGCTGGCAGAACAGGCTCAACCTCCAACAAAAGGAACATATGGGTTCAATTAAACCAGTGAAATTTAGAGGCAGAGGGATTGTCAGGGATGGTTTACTGTATCCAAGTGCAGGTGCTGTTCTGGCAAGAGCAATTAAGGTCAGCATAGGGTTAGCACAACTGCTATGTAAGCAGACAACCATCTTTCTTTTACTCAGTCAGCCCAAGACATAGCATCTAAGAACTTCTTTATGCTGGAATCTTCCCCAGAAAGACCACAGAAGGTAGTTTCCTCCTTCTTTCTATTGCTCTTCTCTCTCCACTGCCACTCAGGACAACTTTACATCAGTGGGCGACCTCATCTAAAGGAAGCATCAATTTTCTTTTATCCCAACTATGGATAAAATGCATCATTTCACCTCAAAATATGATTTTAAAGAACAGATGCCAAGTCTGTGGCTATGTGTGGGATGTGTGTGAGAAACACGCCCTGCTCTTCTCTTGTTGTTAGGCTTAGCTGCTGAGCCATCTCACCGGCCAGGACGTAACTTTTACAGAATGCATTATCACTCTGAAACAGTATCCCCAAGTAAAATTCCACACCTGTATCAGTGCATTGAGAGAGGCATGCTATCCCGTGGTTCTTTAGAGTTGCCTGGACAGTATCCTAGACACAATAGAGTTTATGTATCAGACAAATGGCCCAGCTAAGTTGGCATTTCCTCAAAGCCCCTAATCACTGCTTTACAGGAAAGGCTCGTATTAGAGTGACTTTAGGGATTTTTGGCCATAGTGATCCTTTTTTTTTTTTTTTTTTTTTAACTAACCTTTAGTATTTGAAGTCATCTGGGCTTTGGCAATTTTTCTAGAGTCATCGTCCCCCACCCGCCTATCTCCACCCCTGCATAAATGAAGAGGCAGCTCATGAGGTTGTTAAACAAATTCTATTCAGTAGCTGGAAAAGTCAATTTCCTGTGGAATGACAGGAATTACATAGAAGCAAGCAATTTTATTTTCCTCAAATGTAGCAATAATTTTAATCTGTACATACATAAAACAAACAGTGCAATTATAAAACCTCGAAGGTGACATGCATACTTTAAGGTGCAGTGGGGATGGGGGAGGACGTTAGCATCTCCAATTTTCCTTACTGCTTTTCTCTTCTAGGTCCTGATGCAAAAGCACTGAGTCAGGAAACTTCATCTGGAATGCTGAAGTTAGAGGTTAACTTCCTGAAGTCTGCACGCTTATCACAAACAAAATGGAAACGACCTCCTAGAGCAGTTTGGGAGGAACTAGAGTAATATGGCTGGGCTTTCAAGCTGGAAATGAATGAGATCAGGGATGCATTTTCTGAAAAACTAAAAAAAGATAATGTTTGCAACTGAGGGTCCTATTTCTGTTTCATAGTTGCTACCACATGAGCCCTTCCACCATTTTCAAAATGCTGTAGTTTCTGAATAGATGCTGTTCAATGGAGTTATTTGAAATTAGGGGTGGTGAGATGCAGAAGGAAGGACCTGGGGAAATGGCTTCTTCCTTGAAGTCTTGAGTCCATGCTCCTCATCTGCATTGGTTCTTATGGCCTTTCCTCTGCTCTGTGAGCAGAGGGAGCTGGTGCAGAAGGTCAGTATTGTCGTCCGCAGGCGCACGGATGCAGATCAAGGTCAGTGCTGGAGGGCTCCCTTGGCCTCTCTTGCGACGCCTTGCTCAAGCTCTCCTGCCTGTGGCAGAACTTCTAGCACTAGAGTCAGTTCGCTGGCCCCTTTCTGGGGGCCAGGGTGAGATGGGATGTGGCAGAGTAACAAGACAACGGGAAAACATGGTACCAATTAGCCTCAGAGCAGAACAGAGAAACTTATATTTGCACTGATGGAAATTCAATTCCCAAAGTCATTCTGAGACAGAAAAAGCAGATTTTCTTTGAGCGAGCTCTGATTTCCCTTCCTACAAGCGGCCTGCGACACCCTGGGGTGGTCTGCCCTAGCTCAGCTAGAATGGTGCCTTCTGGCACTGCCACTTTGGTGAGTCCCAAAGTAAATCCTTACATGGCTTCACAGTCACTGGGATAATGAAATTACTAGCCAAGTGTAATTGTAATCAATCAACATTATACTTCACACACAAATTTAAAAAAACCAAGAGGATGATCAAAGCATAAAATTAAACAGAACAAAATCAATTTCTACAAGAAATCAAAATATATTTACAGTGATATTTAAGGAAAAAATAAGCTACTCGGATCATAAATTTAATTTTATTTTAAATAACTTTAGCTACCTTGCTGTTAACATAGTAAAAGCAGAAAGAACAGGCTGCTTTCCCCCGCAGACTTAATCAGAAAATTTTATCTACAATAATTGATAGAACTCGGTTCTTGTCTTTCACCCATCTCAACAAAAATTATTGCATTTTCCCCCAAACTGCATTTTTTGGATTCCTCAGTGAATATACTCGTTTCATCCTCTTTCCTGGAGGCATCTTGGTTTCAATCCATCTTTATAAAAAGGAGAAGGGGTGCATATGTAGAAGCAAAATATTCTCTTGATGCCAACAGAGTTGCTTGGAGAAGCTGATTGTACACACGAGCTGCCTGGGGTCGGGGAGGGGTGGCTGTTGGTGGGAGGAACTTGACAGCCTCTGGTGGACAGACAGGCAAATCCCCATGGGCTCTTCTTCCAGGACAGGGACAGGGCTGAGCCGGTGAGGCAGGGCTTCATCTCCCCTTGGAACTTGTTATTTTGGTTTCCCTCCAAAAGCCTTCATCCAGAAAAGAAGCCAATGACTGATTATAAAAATAAGAATAATTAACTTTTGGCTCAAGAAATAAGATTGTCCAACTGTTCTGCCTTGTTATTCTTTTCAATATCCAAGGCCTTTACAAAGAAAGTAAAACCATCTCTCAATCTCCCAGCAAAAATGAACTTTTTTAAAATTTTTATTTATTTATTTTTTGCTCCAAATGCTACGACCTGAAGAATGGCTGCAGATTGAGATATCAAAAATCTCAGAAAAATATATAATATATTTGTATATCTCTGCATGTCTATTATTTAAACTTCACATTCCTTTAAAAGTGGTTATTCAGTCAGTAGCTGCTGAAGGAGGCTCTTCTGCTGGGCCTGGGGGGTCTGTGGTCCTGATGTGGGTTTTTGAGTTCCCAGTGGACCAGGCTGGTTCAGGTAAGGGTCCCCGCCTACCAGATTCACTGTACACTGGACGTCAGCAAACACCTGAACCTGTTGCACCTGCTGGAACACAAATAAAAGATGTGTTTAGACAGAAGGGCTTGCCCCCCCGGCTTATGAGTGGTACTACTTGAAGTGGGAACTCACTAGAGCATTCCTCTAGTCTGTAGTCACCACAGAGAAGAACTCTTCTGTCTTCTTGTCCTACAAAAAGAAAATCGCTGCACTCATTTTGCTCAGGGTTCTGGAAAGTTCACACTTAAAAATAAAACCAAAACTGGAATGGTCACGCCTCCTACAGGGTTGCCATCTACACTCAGTGTGTGTTCTCTAATATTACCAAGGCTGGGGAAAACCCAGTTTTAGAGTTTGTGGATACAGCAGTGGCTTTTAAAAATAACATGGTAATTGGAAAACTAGTTCAAACTCATTCTATGGATGACTTTAGTAGAAAAAGACCTTTTTTATGTCACTGAGAAATAAGAGCTTTAACCTCGTATTAGCGAAATAAAACCATCACACCCTGCACCAACACTGGCACCGCTGGCATCATCCAGATGACTAGTATAGTAAACTGTATATAGCTCCTTCACATAGTGGTTTCATATTTACAACAAATATTAGCAGAGAAATTTTGTATTTGGTTTTCCCCTCATAGTCAATTTCCTTAAACATGTGAGCTAAAAATAACAATAAACATTAGCTGAGAACAGTATGAATTTCCCCGTTACTTCCAGTGGTAATACATGTATTCCTTAAAAATGTCTAGGGCTGCATAGTTCTGGCATCTCCTATTGGAAAGCAAAGCCAGGTAGTAGTCCTCCCCACTACTTAAACATTAAAGCCTTATTAAACATTGTCTAGAGAACTGATTAGAAGGCCACACTTCTGAATGCTCCAGAGGAGGAATAGAAATGCTTTCTAAGGTGACTATGAATTTTGGCAAATGTGCTTCATGTTTAATAGGTTGTAAAGGATTTAAACTAATGATATCTTTTTTTTTTTTGGTAATTTATCTCTAGCTTTTCTGAAAAATTTTCTATCCTCTGCGGAATACAAGCTGTTTTCCATTACCTTCATTGGCCAAATGGCCAATGTCCCAACCATCAAGTTTCTGTGTCAGGCTAGCCTGTGGTTGCTTATTGGTAATCCTTTTGCTTGCCCACTCTACCTCCCTCTGGGAAGAAGACAGCCCTGGAACCTTCAGTTAGTTAGGCTAGCGTTCCTCCTTTTCTGGTCCTCTTTCAGCAGCTTCTCAGCAGACTGCCTCTGGCTCTGCTGTGCTCCCAGGATTCCTTGTTTGAGTTCTTGCTCATGAATCTACCACACACCATCTTTGGTTCCGTGTTCTTCTCATGGTGTGCTCTGCAGCTACCATTCCTGTCTTCTTCTTTTTTCCTTCAGACTCAGGGGCCTTCTTTTCTCACAGCAGCCTCCCAGCCCACTTCCTGCTTCTTTACTCTGTGTCCCTTTCTCTCTTCTGTCTGGCTTTCCACAGCTGGACCTTGGGACTCCTTTGTGGTCCTTCTTCTCTGTGTACCAATCTCTATAGTTCTAGCTAACTCACGTTCCAGTTTCTATTTGGCAAACACAGAAATGAGGGGATAACAAGAGATACCATGATGGGCTACAATGGAAAGAAGATTGAGTCACTGGCCTTCATGTGAGCACAAACAATGATGCTTTTTAGGCACTGAGTTTTTAAAATCAACACAGAAAATTGTATGCTTATTTGTTTCTAAGTATGAAATATTGGACTGGAACACCTAAGGTGGTTTTTTCCCCCTAAGTATTTTAAAACAATCTTGATAAAGAGAGGAGCCATAAAACAAACTAGAGAGAAAATATTGCTTCTTTAAAAAGAATATTTTTAAAGAGTACATAAAATTATAAAGATAAAAAAATAATAAAGATTAAGTCAGATTCCAAAGCTCATGTTATCCACTTAGAATTGTTACCTAAAATGAGGATGCCTGAGACCAGATCTCAAGGGACATTCAAACTGCCACCTCTGCCCAATCAGGTACATAACACCGGAGGAGGTAAAGGTGTCTGGAAAGGATGGAGAACTCAGCACCAGACCCTCTGAGTTCCCAGCACACGGTTGATTCAATTCAAGCACTGTCTGATGAATCTAGGACCTTAAAACTTGTTTGTGCTCCATTAAGTAGTTTGTCATACCTCCTGGGACATGTCTCTCTGAGGGTAACTTCCATTTTCTAGTGAATGAAGACTATCTTTCATATATGCATCACAAAAAACCCATTTTTAAATTTTTTTTAATCTCACAGCACTCAGATGTACTTACTACAGCTCAACGTCTAGACACAACCTCCTGACTCCACTTTCCCATTCGTAGCCCCCAGAAAGCCTTTCTTCACCTCTTCCAGCCAAGGATAGAGCCAAACTAGTGTGCTCTCAGTGGTTTCCCTCAGGGATGACTTCGTCTACAGGACAGAGCATGATTCCTTAACTCAGTAGTCAAGTCATCTAGGCATTTGATGCCATCTACTATAACTCTTGATTCCTGTGATTTCTTATTACAAACTTTTAAATTCTCAATAGATTGGCTTCCTATAACTATGTGAAGATACTACTATTCCCTTGCCTCTGGCTCCCAACAACTGTCTGAAGCATGATTAATATAAACTCAGAGACAGAAATTGGGGTTCAACCTGAAGACTAGAAAAGCAAAGCAGCCGGCCACTGGTTCTTACCTCAACCTCAGTCCAAAAATGGTGATCCTGTCTCCAGGAAACCTCAGAATAAGACTGAGAGTGAGAGTTGTCGCCTCCCATTTTATAATCCTGTCTAGTTCTGGGATTAAAGGCGTGCATCACTGCCGCCTGGTTTCTATGGCAAGCTAGTATTGGCAAGCTAGGATTAAAGGTGTGTGTCATTGTGGCTACTGGGATTAAAGATCTGTGTCATTGCTGCCTGGTCTGTAAGGCTGGCCAGTGTGGCTATTTTACTCTTCTGATCTTCAGGCAAACTATTTATTAAAATACAAATGAAATGCCATGACAGTTGTCATTCTTTTCTCCTTCACATGGCCTGAGAACTGTTCCACCCACTGAGTCCATCTCCTGTGTAAACGTTCTCTAACCATTTTAGCTTTACTCATCTGTTTTTTTCAGTACTGGGATGAAGCCCAGAGCCTTCCACGAGGTAGACAGGAGTCCTACTACTGAGCTGTATGCCATCCCTGTTTCTTCTTTCCATGAATGCTTGGTTTTGTTATTTATAGCATGCACTTGGTAGTCGGCCTTCTTTGGTGACATGACAATTTCTGTGCATGTATCTGTGTGTTGCATGTTAAAAGAGGCCCTGAGAAGACTTTATACTGGGAAGATCTGGGTATGAACCTCCCCAGCTGTGTGAATAATGCACAGTTAAAGATGCTCAGGTTCCACTTCTTCGTCTGTGAAGGAAAGGACTGCAGCCTCCACAGAGTCACACTGGAGGGTTAAATGAGATAAAGCTCACAGTGGGGAGCACAGTGCCCTGCAAATCATAAATGTTACAGTGAAGATGTACATATTTTTATGACTTGTACTATGATACCTATGCTAATATTAAGAGATTAAAGACTAAATCAGTTGCCAAAGTGGATTAACCCCATGACCAAATTTTTGCCAGTACAGAAGAGACCACCTTGCTATTTGTGCTGCTCAGAAACACCCTGCTAAGGAGGTGTGATACCCAGCAGATGCTGCTTTGCCTTAATTTATTGGCTATGTTGAGATTCTTGATTACAACCTTTTTGATCTGCAGATTTTCTAGCATTGTTTAGTCACATGTGACTCCACTATCTGACACAAGAGTTGGTTAAATCCTTCAAAGCTTATCTCATTTAACCCTCTCAACGCCTTGTAAGCAAGCATCCTGGTAGTCACACAGAGGCTCAAGAGATTTCTGTAAAATCCCCACAGTGCCAAGCTGACAAGGGTAGATTTCCGGGATTATGCTCTCAGCCACATGCTAGGTGATGTCCTCCATGTATCCAGAGTGCCTCTGCCAGCTCTGCACTAGGGCTTTCTGTCTTACTGACCTGGTTTCCATCTGCTTCTGTTTTGAGAAGGTCAGTGGATGAGAGCTGGTTGCAGTAGAGGCCTGTGTGTCTCAGTGCTGGATCATTCATCTATTAAAATAAATAAAAGACCAAATCATAAGCTAGTTGTTCAAGCTACAAACCAGATCTTTAATGAGAAATGAACAGAGAAGTACTCGGAGGACTGCTAACCTAACTGACTTATCACACTGTCATTGACAGTCAGACAGGCTCCCTCGTGGGTGAAGACTGTGAGGATGGAGCTGGTGCTGCCCTGTTTCTGACCTAGCTGGTTACTTGGAGTCTTCACCTGTGAAAGTCATTGCGTTATATATTTTTCTGTATATTCTAATATTTGACACTTGAATAAATAGTAAATTCTTTTTCTCTGTATCTTTGACTCAGTCTGTCTTAATTTCCTTGTCTCTCTCTCCTCTCACAGACATACACTCAAGTTGATTCACCATCTCGGTTAACAAAGGCTCAGTCACAAAGGGCTGGAGAAGTGGTGTGCTACTCCTGCAGAGGGTCTGACTTTGGTTCTTAACAAATGGTTCAGCCCATGTCTGACTCCAGCTTCAGGGGAATCCAATGCCTCTGGCTTCTGCAGGCAACTGTACTTATATGGGGTACATGCACATGAATATATATACACACTTAAAAATAAAATAAATCTCAAAAAAAGAATCAGTAGCAAAGATCATATTTATACCACGGTCTGAATCCACCAAAAATTTAGATAGAGTAAGAAACAAAGGCATTTAAGATACCAGACAAAGGCAATGCAGGGCACTGATCTCTGAGATCTGGGAAACTACTGGGAACACACTCTTGTAACAATTTTCTATTCCTAGAGTGCATCCTTGAGTTAAGCGGCTGCTGGAACCCACAGGGCAGAATGTCAAAGGAGAAAAGTGCAAAGAGACAGGTCTAGAAATGTTCAAGGTCCTCTAGTCTGTGGCTCATAATGCAGAGGGAAGAGCTACCTGAATAAATGACATGGGATAATTGCAAAAGAACACACAGGACTGGGACCAGGTCTCCATCTCAACAGCCAGAGTGGAAGAATGTCAGATTCAGAAGGTAGCAGGAAACACAGTAGATCCTTACTACAAAAGCAAAATTGGATATAGAAGGAATACTACTTTTGTCCCATCAAATAAAAAGTAAGACCCGAAAGGATCGAATTACTTCCAGGGAACTGAATCATTTCCCATAGCAAAGATCAAAAATACTTATAGGGATATAAGTGAGAGAGGCTGGAGAAATGGCTCAGAGGTTAAGAGCACTGGCTGCTCTTCCAGGCGTCCTGAGTTCAATTGCCAACAACCACATGGTGGCTCCCAACAGTCTGTAATGCATTCTGGCGCCCTCTGCTGGCTTGCAGGCAGCACACTGTATGCATAATAAATAAACATATCTCTAAAAAAGAATATAAATGGTAAATTTCATATTTTTGTGTTCAATAGAAAAATTTCCAGTCATATAAATAACATAATTATGAACCATAATGAAAATGAAAACCAATGAACCTGAAATCAATTCCCCAACAGTTCAGGTGATTTACTGTTTAGGTGATAGACTGATTTAAGATAGCTGTAATAATTGCATTCCCTTTGTTCAAGAAGCAAGAAGAGCTCTTATGGTGTAGGAGGGTCCTTCTGTATTTGGGTTGCTTTTATTGGTTAATAAAGAAACTGCCTTGGCCTTCTGATAGGGCAGGACTTAGATAGACAGGATAAAGACAACAGAATGCTGGAAAGGGGACAGAGTTAGAGAGAACAGCTGCCATGAAGCTGCCAGGTTAGACACGCTGAATCTTTCCCAGTAAGCCATGACTCATGGTGACACGCAGATTATTAGAAATGGGTTAAACAAATATGTGAGAATTAGCCAATAAGAGGCTAGAGCTAATGGGCCAGGCAGTATTTAAATGAATACAGTTTCTGTGTAATTATTTCGAGCACGTATTGGGAGCCGGGTGGGACAGAACAAGGGGCCCTGCGCCGGGAACACAGCCCGAACCCCTCATTACTACAGATTGATTGGCACCCAACGTGGGGCATGAACCCACGACCCTGAGATTAAGAGTCTCATGCTCTACCGACTGAGCTAGTATAAGCTAGCCAGGCACCGGGCGGCAGGAGCTGTGTGGCCACCGGGATGAAAAGCAGGCCCGTGCCCCTCATTACCACACTCTTACTTTGCCAACACCAACTCCTACAAAGGTAGAGGCTCAGAGTGCTCAAGATTCAGCTTCTCATAGAACTCACTGCCATATCCAAGGAAGCATTGCCAGTAGAGGTGTGATGGGTGTTAACACTGACTACAGGAGGGGCTAAAGACATCTACAATGGTCTAGACATAAATTGTGAAGTTTCTAAAGCTTCAGAAAAGAACCAAACCCATCTCTGTGTACTTGCATCCAATTGTGATGAGCCAACATATGTCAAGGTGGTGGAGGCCCTTTGTGCTGAGCACCAAATCAACCTAAGTAAGGTTGATGGCAACAAAAAGCTACCCCTATCAGGTAAGCTTCTGCAAAATGATTGAGGGAAAACCCTGGAAAATGGTTGCTATAGTTGTACAGTGGTCAAGACTTGTGGCAAAGAATCTTACACAAGGATGTAACTGAAGAATCCTTCACAATCAAGAAATGAACAAATTAAAAACCTGGCTCACTCAAGAAAGAAAGAGAGCTGGCAAGATGACTCAGTTGTTCATAGAACACATGTAACGAGATGACTCAACAGGTAAAGCGCTTGCTGCACAAGCCTGATGACTGAATTCTATCCTCAGAACCTATATACAAGTGGGAGAGAGCTGATCCAACAGCTTAAAAACAGCAGAAGAAGGATGAAAGACACGCCAGCGATCTGAAATAGTAAAAAGATTCACATATAACATCTAGATATTGAAATGTCTGAGATGAAAACCACAATGGACAAAATCAACATGTTAGACAATGAAAAAAATTAGTGAACCTTAAGCTATGGAAGTAGAAAGTATTTAAAATGAATACAGGGGCCTGGAGATGTAGCTCAGATGAAAGAGTGTTTGCTAGTGTACATGATCCTTGGATTCAATACCCAGCAATGCATAAAAAAAATCAGATGTGGTGGCACATGCCTGTAATCATAATATTTGAAGAGGCATGAAGATTAGAAGTTCAAGGTCGTCCTTGGCTGAGTAGTGAGACTGAGGTTAGCCTGGGATATATGACCCACCCACGGTGTGTGTGTGTGTGTGTGTGTGTGTGTGTGTGTGTGTGTGTGTGTGTGTGTGTGTGTGTGTGTGTGTGTGTGTGTGTATGTAACTGAACTTCAGGCTAAAATCAACCCCTACCTTCTGCCCCAGGGTGTGACTGGAGGGGAGGGTTATTGTCAAATAAAAAAAGTTTTAAGAATGACTCACATTTCCTAAATTTGATGAAAATTCATGAACCAAGAATCAAAATAAGCCCCAAGAATAAGAAACAAAGAAAAGCATATCACAATCAAATTACTTAAACTTCATTACCAAGAGAATAAAATGACAGTAGAGACAAAGCCCTCATCAGAATTTATAAAGACATGGGGACTCAGGGAGAGTGCTTTCAATCATAAAGCAGAAACAAAGACCTTTTCAGACATAGAAAGTCAAAAGCATCAGTAGCCGAGCTGCACCAGGATAAACACTGTAGGAAGAAGGGAATTATACCAGATGTAAACTGGAATTACTCAAAGAACAAAGCAAACTGAACCTCATAACTACATGGGCAAATACAGAAAAATACTTACAATTTAAAAACAGTTGCTGTCTGAAGAAAAATACCAACAATGTAGTGAAGCATATAGAGTGTATGCAAATACAACATAAATGATACATAGCATAGGAAAGGAATATGGAAATACACAGCTGCGAGATTCTTATACTATATATGACATCATATACATAAAAATGCAAAAAGAGGACAAAGCAAAAACAAGTCAGATGGCTATTTAAACCCAACCATACAATGGGGCATGGGGTACAAGCCTTTAACCCAGAGGCAGAGGCAGGTGGATCTCTACGAGTTCAATACCAGGCTGGCTTATATAGTGAGTTCCAGGCCTGGCAAGGCTATACAGTGAGATCTTGTCTCAAAAAACAAAATCTCATATTTGACAAAGAAGCTAAAATTATACAATGGAAGAATGAAAGCATCTTTAACAAATGGTGCTGGCATAACTGGATGTCAACCTGTAGAAGAATGAAAATAGATCCTTATCTATCACCATGCACAAAACTCAAGTCCAAATGGATTAAAGACCTCAATATAAATCCGACCACACTTAACCTGATAGAAGAGAAAGTAGGAAGTAGCCTGCATTACATGGGTACAGGAGACCACTTCCTATGTAAAACCCCAGTGGCACAGACAATAAGAGCAACAATGAATAAATGGGACCTCCTGAAACTGAGAAGCTTCTGTAAAGCAAAGGACACAGTCATTAAGACAAAAAGGCATCCTACTGAATGGGAGAAGATCTTCACTAACCCCACATCAGACAAAGGTCTGATCTCCAAAATATACAAAG
>PVIU01025815.1:0-23090 GCA_004026605.1 Ondatra zibethicus | reverse complement strand
ACAGCCATATAGGAGTCCCACTTCTGTGCATGGTGAAAGATAAGAAATCAGTTTTATTGTTCTGAATGCAGTTTGACCATTGAGTGAAGAGGATGTCTTTTCTTTGGTGTGTACTGTGGGCATTGGTCAGGTGTTTGTAGAGTGTGAACTGACATATCAGACCTCAGTTATATTGTTCTGATGAGTATGCCCTTTCATGCCGGTAATATTCTTTCTGTTACTAGAGCAGGGTTTTATAATTTAAAATCTAGGATAGTGGTAGCTCTCGCAAGTTTTTATTTATTTGTTTTTGTTGCGTTGTTTTTATTACTTAGGGTTGTTTTGTTGATATTTGTTCTTTTTGTTATCATAATACATGTAAGAAAAGTTTTTAAATTCATTTCAAGAATGCACTGGAATTTTCATGGGGATTGTAATGAATCTAGAGATTGCATTTAGTACGATGGATATTTTCTCAATATTAATCCTCTAACCCATTAATATAGGAACTCTTCCAGAAGAGAGTGGTTGTGCATATGAATTCAATGCATTCAACAAGGTAAGTTAGCCACCAATCTAAGAACAGAGAAGGGAGGTGGACATGAAATCCCACCCCAAGCCAAGAGGCTATCTGTTAGCAATAGATAGCTGATGGGTAAGGAGAGTCAGTTTTGTTAAGAATGTGGTCCCTGGTGTCTTGACCATGTTATAGGGAAGGAGGGAAATGGCACTTATACTTAATGGATTAAAAAATAAAAAAAGAGTAGTACTCCATTGTGTAAATGTATCACATTTATTATTATTATTTTTTTAAAGAAAACAAACTATGGTTTTGTCATTATACATACCAATCCCAGTTCCCTCTCCCTCCCCTCCTCCCATTTCCTCCACCTACCCCCACCACACCCCCATCGGTGATGGTGGAAGCTCTATTAACCAATCACCTTTAAGAAGTGGAACTTGTTTCCATCCATTTGCATGCAAAATTCAAGGTGTCACTGTTTTTTTGCCACTGAGTAGTCCTCTAATGTGTAGATGTGCCACACTTTATCCATTCTTCCATTGAGGGGCATCTAGGCTGTTTCCACGTTCTGGCTATTACAAATAATGCTGCTATGAACAAATGCTTTTATAGTATGATTGGGCATCTCTTGGGTATATTCCCAAGAGTGGTATTGCTGGATCCTGAGAAAATTGATTCCCAATTTTCTGAGAAACTGCCACACTGATGTCCAAAGTGGTTGTACAAGTTTGCATTCCCACCAGCAATGGATGAGTGTTCCCCTTACTCCACATCCTCTCCAGCATAGGTTATCATTGGTGTTTTTGATTTTAGTCATTTTGACAGGTGTAAGATGGCATCTCAAAGTTGTTTTGATTTGCATTTTCCTGATAGCTAAGGAAGTTGAACATGTCCTTAAGTATCTTTTGGTCATTTGAAATTTTTCTGTTGACAATTCTCTGTATAGTTCAGTACCCCATTTTTAAATTGGGTTATTTAGAATTTTAATGTCTAGTTTCTTGAGTTCTTTATATATTTTGTAGTTGAAGTCTTTGTCTGATGTGGGGTTGGTGAAGATCTTCTCCCATTCAGAGGGTTGCCTTTTTTTTCTTAATGACTGTGTTCTTTGTTTTAAAGAAGCTTCTGAGTTTCAGGAGGTCCCATTTATTCATTGTTGCTCTTATTGTCTGTGCTACTGGGGTTATACATAGGAAGTAGTCTCCTTTGCCCATGTATTGCAGGCAACTTCCCACTTTCTCTGCTATCAGGTTCAGTGTGGTCGGATTTATATTGAGGTCTTTAATCCATTTGGACTTGAGCTTTGTGCATTGTGATAGATATGGATCTATTTTCATTCTTCTACAGGTTGACATCCAGTTATGCCAGCACCATTTGTTAAAGATGCTTTCTTTCTTCCATTGTATCCTAAGTGAGATAATCCAGAACTATTGTATCCTAAGTGAGATAATCTCTTTGGGAGAGAGACAGAAAGGAAGGAACTCAGACTGGAAGCAGAAGGAAGATCTGTTTGCCTCAGTGAATGGGGCAAGGGAGTGGGCAGAGCTAGTTTCTTAAAAGGGACAGTGGATGGGGAGAAGAGAAGAGGGGGAGAGAGAAGGGAGCAGAGGAGGGTTGGGGAGAGTTTGGGGGAGTGGGATGGTTGAGATGGAGGAAGGACAGATATGAGAGCAGGGAAGAAGATATTTTAATTAAGGGAGCCATTTTGGGGTTGGCAAGAAGCTTGGCTCTAGAGAGGTTCCTAGATGTCCACAGGGATGTCCACAGCTAGGTCCTTGGGCAGTGGAAGAGAGAGTGCCTGAACTGGCCTTTTCCTGTAGTCAGACTGATGACTATCTTGAATATCAACATAGAACCTTCGTCTGGTGGCAGATGGAGATAGAGACAGAGTCTCACATGGGAGTACTGGACTGAGCTCCCAAGGTCCAGTTGAAGAACGGGAGGAGGAAGAATATGACCAAGGAAGTCAGGACCACAAGGGGTTGATCGACCCACTGAGACAGTGTGCCTGAACTAATGGAAGCTCACCAAAGCCAGCTGGAATGGGACTGAAGGAGCATGGGGTCTAACTGGACCCTCTGAATGTGGCTGAGAATTGGTGCAGACTGAGAAGCCAATGATAATGGCACTGGGATTTGTATCTACTGCATGTGCTGGCTTTTTGGGATCCTAGTGTACTTCGATGATACCTACCTTCCTATGCCTTAGAACTGGAGGGGGAGGGGGCAGCAGGAAGGAAGTGGGAGGAGGGGAGATAAAAGATAAAAAAAAAAAATAGTGGAACCTAGTTAAGGTGTGGCTACCTGGAGCCCAGGAAGAAAAACTGGGATGGACCAGGTGCTTGCTCTCTCTGAGTGATTCCCCCGCCAGACCCAATGGAACTCAGACTTCCCATTCTTGTGGTGTGAGTTTCCCCTTATAACAATTAAAATATAGTTGTTTATCTTTAAGCTGGCCTGGTTATTTCCCGAATCAAGCGAAGAGTTACACATCCACTCCTCAGAGAGGGTAAGACACCTTTCTTTGGGGAAGGTCCAAAACCCTCTCTCCCCACTATAATTTGGCTGAGCAAGATATCCCTCCAAACAGGCCATTTGGAACCTATTCTCTTTGGAGGGATACCTTGCTCAGCCTAGATATAGTGCAGGGCTTTGGTCCTGCCTCTAAGCAATGTGTTAGACTTTGTTGACTACTATGGATGGGAAGCCTTACCTTTCTGAGGAGTAAATGGCGGGTGAGATAGGGAAGGAAGGTGGAGGGGGGAGGAACGGGGGAGAGTAGGAACTGAGAATGGTATGTAAAATGAGAAAAGGTAGGGTTTTTTTTAATAAAAATAAATAAATTTAAAAAGTAAAAAAGGGCACACAAAATTGGATGTGTAGGAAAAAAGTGTTCTAACTGGGAGACGTCTAAGGGAGTAAGGTCTAAATATAATGTACAA
The DNA here is from genome assembly GCA_004026605.1 of Ondatra zibethicus. NCBI lineage: Eukaryota > Metazoa > Chordata > Mammalia > Rodentia > Cricetidae > Ondatra > Ondatra zibethicus. The sequence continues at coordinate 19,650 of PVIU01025815.1, read as the reverse complement.
AATTCTTAAGATTTAATTTTGTGTGAGTATATGTATATGTGTGTCTGTGCATGTGTGTGAATGTGTGTGTGTGTCTTTGTCTTTGTATATATACATTGTAAAGTAGACTAGGCATGGTGGCACACACTCTTAATCTTAGCATTAAGGAGGCAAAACAGGCAAATCTCTGGGAGCTATAAGACTTCCTGGTCTACAAACAAGTTTCAGTCCAGCCAGAGTTATATGGTTTAATCTCAAAAATAAACAAACAGATGCCCAATCATACTACAAAAAACATTCAAAAAAGTTCCATGTGGATGTCCCCAGCTAGGTCCTTGGGCAGCAGAGGAGAGGGTGCTTCAACTGGCCTTGTCCCATAGTCACACTGATGAATATCTTGAATATCACCATAGAAATTTCGTCCAATGGGTGGAGATAGAGACAGAGACCCACAGCCACATCAGAGCAATGGACTGAGCTCCCAAGGTCCAGTTGAAGAGCAGAAGGAGGGAGAAGATGAGCAAGGAAGTCAGGACCTTGAGTGGCTGGTCCACCCACTGAGACAGTGTGCCTGATCTAATGGGAGCTTATCAAATCCAGCTGGACTGGGACTGAACGAGCATGTGATCAAACTGGGCTCTCTAAATGTGGCTGCCAGTGGGGACAGACTGAGAAGCCATCGATAATAGCACTGGTACCTGTCTCTTCTGTATGTATTGGATTTTTGGGACCCTAGCTTACTTGGATGCACACCTTCCTAGGCCAGGAAGGAGGGGGGAGAGCCTTGGACTTCCAACAGGGCAGGGTACCCTGCCTTCTCTTAAGGATGGAGGGGGAAGGAGGAGAGTTAGTGGGGGAGCAGGAGGGGAATGGGAGAAGGGGAGGAAGTGTCAATTTTTGAATGTAAAAATAAAAAATTAAAATATGAACAATCAAAAAAATAAACAAAAAGAAAATGCAAACACACACTTACTTATAGTACTGCCCTAGGCATAGAGATAATTTTATGTATTTTCTGGACTTTGTCCATACAAAATACACATATTTTATTTCAATATTGAGACATTTTGTTTCCATGGTTGAAAGGTAACAGTGTCACTCAACCTTAATATTTATGACAGTTATTATATTCTGTTATAAATAATGCTGTAAGATTTGACATCTTAATAAGGAATTTGGAATGTATATATAATACTGTTATCAAGATACAATCAATATTGTTCCAAAGGTAAATGCCTTATGCCTTATGGAAATTTTGCTAATGAAGATACATAGCTGCTAAATGTATTTAATGCTTTTTAAATCCCTAATCAATTAATCTCTAATAAAACCATTATATCTTTTTCTTTGGTAGTTCATTTGATGTTATCCTTAGCTGTAATTACCTTAAACTACTTCCAAATGATATTATAAGTCTTTTTTAAAAAAACACATATCTCATACAATATATACTGACTGGTACCCCACCCTTTTCCTCCAATCCTTCTCCCCCTTTTCTCTCCTCTAGATATACTTTCTCTCCGTTTCTCTTCAGCAAGATCAGGACTTCCAGGGATATCAGTTGAATGGCATAACAAGATGCAATGAGACTAGGCAAAAAAAACAAAAAAAACAAAAACAAACAAAAAACAAAAACAAAAACAAAACCCAAACCCTCATATCAAGGCTGGACAGCAGGAGGAAAAGAGTTCCAAGAGCTGAGCAAACAGTCAGAGATACCTCACACACACTCCCACTGTTAGGAGTCCCACAAGAACAACACGCTTTATAAAGATATCATATAAGCAGAGACCCTAGAACAAACCCATGAAATCTCTTTGATTGTCACTTAAGTCCCTGTGAGACCATGTAAGTCTTGCTTAAATGGTTATGTGAGCCCTGTTCTTCTGGTGTCCTAAATCCCTTGGTTCCTACAATTCTTCCTCTTTCTCTTCCTGGAGATTCCTGAGCTCTGCCTAATGTTCAGTTGTGGGTCTCTATCTGCCCCATCAGCTGCTCAATGAGGCTCCTGAATGAAGCCTCTCTGACAGTTGGCCTAGGCATTGATTTATGAGTATAGTAGAATATTGATAGGAATAATTTCATTTACTATTTTGTTCTTTCTTAGTCAACTCATGTTTGTTCTTCCCTAGTCTTATCAAGTATTTCTGAACATAATACTCATTAGATTGCTCTGTAACAACAGTACTAAATTGTTGTGGGATAATCTTTTTGAACAGCGTAAAGATGTGCCTCTGCCTATGGTAACCTCTGATTGAATAACTGAATAGTCAGTTGCTAGGCAGCAGGTCTAGGCAGGATTTCTGGAGAAAGAAACTGGAAAGGAATCTAGGCATAGGATTTCACCAGCAGACTTTGAGCAAGTGGGATATGCAATATTAAGAAAAGGTAAAAATCATATGACAAGACATGGGTTAATAGAAGCAGGGTAATTTGAGTTATAAGAATTAGTTGGGAACAAGCCAAAGCTAAAGGTAAATTTTAAATAATTAATAAAAATTGTCAGTGTCATTATTTGCTGGCTTGAGCCCCACAAAGAAAAGTTCAACTACACTCAACCTGTAGGTAGTAACATCTTTGGGAAATCAAACAACCCTTTTACAAGGGTTGTCTAAGACCGTTGTATATTTATAATATATATCATATGTTTCATAACAGTAGCAAAATTACAGTTACAAAGTACCAACAAAATTAGTTTTATGCTTGAGGAGTCATCACAACGTGAGAAAATGTATTAAAGGGTCATAGCATCAAGAAGATTGAGAAACCCCATTCTATAATTTATATAGCATTCTGAAGGCTTACCTTCAGAAATTCTATCTTTATTTTTTGATGGGGAGTTGGCTCAGTGAATAAAGCACTTTCTGTGTAACATTAAGGACCTGAGTTAAGATCCTCAGAACCCAGGCAAATTCAAACAGTCTACTTCATTCCTGTAATCTCGGAGCTCTTGTGCTGAGATGGGACACAGACACCAGTTTCCCTGGAGGTTGATGGATGAGATAGGTAGCTTGTAGGTCTAACAAGTTCTAACAAGAAGGGGACCCTAACTCATACTAGTTGGAAGGTGAGGACTGAGAATAAAGGTTGAGTGTCATCTCTAAATTCATTCTGACCTCCACATTTGCTCCATGAAATGCTCCTACCAACATTTATACATCCATACACATGAATACTAATGTATACATATACTCAAACACCATACAAACATAAAAATTTTAAGACATTACCTTATGGCATGAGTATATCTCTAGCTTATTATTCTATACATCTAGATTTCGGAGAATTTTTAAAATATGTAATGAGTATAGTCACATAAGATAGGAAAATATGATGAAAATATAAATATTACTATGAAAAGAAAGAGCTGAAACTCTGGGTGGTCTTGTAGAACCCATCAAATATCCCTGATGCCGAGGACCACACAGAGGGAAACTGTAGTGTTTTATTATATTGTTAACAGCCATTTAAAATGTTTTTTTCTACTTATTAAAATGTAATTGCCTTTTGTGTCTGGAAACCTTAAAATTTCTTGATCAGGAAGTCATGGGGACACTTATCAACAGGGAAAAAATGAAACAAAAGAAAAAGAAAAGCTTAACTGGAAAATGTGTTTATGAAAACAATCTCATCAGTAACTTTCCTTTTACCTATAGTTGACACCCTAGTTTAATTAGAGGGTTGTTTTGTGTGTGATCCTTTTTGATCCTCTGTAATCCTCAGTCTTTCAGATTTCTCTATGGCCTACCTTTTGTTTTGCACTTCCATGTGTTCTGTGTATTAGGTTCTACACTAGTTGATAGCAACTCTAAAGTTAATTTAACATCCATATTTCCAATGATTATCAGCTTGTTTCCTTTTAAAAATAATTCCCTTATAATTGCCAGGGGTGAAAACTGCTTTTTAGTGTGGAATGTAGTCTATTGAACACTTCTGGATGTCCTTTCCATCACTGGCTTGAGTTCCTGAGGTCCAAGAACATCACTGATCCCCGCTATTCTGTTTACTTGAGAAAATTTATACCTCTGGAGAAGAGAAAGCATTGGGTTTTATGAGAGACTTACAGCACTGACGATCAGTTTTTAATCTAAAAGTGACCATTCACAAAGTAAGCCTGACTTAATTATTACTCATTAGTGCAGGTCCACTTCCTCACTAGGAACTAAACCTAGGGCCTCAGTCATGGTTGGCAATCATTCTCAACTGAACCACATCCCTGGTCTAATTTACATTTTGAATACGTGGAAACTTAAGATGCATATAAACAAAGAAGACAAATGTTTACCTTATGATTGCAGAATATGTTTGACTCTTTGGTTTTCAGGGACCTAGTGGATTTTTAATCAAAGCCAGTCAATGACATATTCCAAAGTAACACTGCATAAATAATCCCTTATATGACCTGGGAGGACCCAAAGATTATTAATTTAGAATCAGTGACAATGAATGAAAGAAGAAAAACTAAAAACTTGACTGGATTCCTTCATTTCAGAAAACAAATAAATCAAAGCTAAACATTTTAAACTATTAATTCAATGTATACTAGGTTGTATTTATTTCACATTAACTATGGGAAAACAGTATTAAGAGCTTTTTCTTTTCCCTTCTTCCCACCTGTTTTGGTGCTCAATGCATTTTGTGACATGCATGTTTTTCCTTAGGTGTTATCCTGTGATCAGAAAGATGGCTAATGAAATATGTCAGGAGAAGCCTGGGGCCTGTTTCTCATCTGGAGCCTGCTAGATTGCAGATTTGTATTTATACTGACGAATTGGCCCTGGCACTCTAGAGATTTAGTTCAATTTCCTACCCTGACAGCCTCTGTGAGAATCACATCCCTCCTTAAACTTTTTCCCCAAAAGATGGCACACATATCATTCCTTTACCAGCTAAGCACACTCATTTCCCATCTCTTTTACAGAATTTATAAAAAAAAATTGTAATGAGAAAATTATGAAACTGACTATATTTTAATTTGTCTTTCTACTTTTAAACACTAAAAGTTTGAGGCATTAAGAAAGAAGAGCAAGAATTAAAGTGGAACGAATCTCAAAATAATATAATTTATAGTGATAAAAATTGCATTTATAATTAGTAGAAATAAGAGTTTAAATATAACATAATATTGAAAGTGAAGGTGTCCATCCTTCGATGAAACTTCAGGTATTTTGAGCAGTTATTCTAACTGCACAGAAGCTGGCTGAGAGGTAGAGTATATGACTGCAAAACTGTTTATGAACGCATGGTGAAAACTGGGAGGGATTTTTGTCATTCATGTATACTAGCTCACACGACTGCAGAAAGACTATGGGCATCTTCTATCAGATTATTTACTAATTATCAGTAGACAAGTGTTCTTTACAGATTCACCACTCACTGTAGTTTAAATATGCTGTGTGAGCACTTCCCATTGACCCCCCACCCCATGCTTATGATGTTGCCATATGGCTAGCAAATAGATGCATAACTCCAGCCAGGACCGTGTCCTCCTCTGTGCTCCTATATTGTACATTGCAAAATGCCTTGGATACATTTTGACTCTTAAACAAAATTTGTACTTGTTTAAACATTATGCACTATATGAAGAAATTATTACCAGGTTATATATGTCTCTTGTGTGTTCTTTACTGGTCTCCAGACCATAATTCTATGATATTAGTTACTGTCATAGAAAATGCCATGACACTGAAAATGTTGGAGTGAACAAATTGATTGCTTATCAACCTTATATATAAATGAAATTCTTATCTTATGTAAGATCGTATCATATATAGTCCTTCTAAAACACCTGGAACCTGGAATTAACTGATCCTAAAACATGAAGAAAGCACTAAAATATATCATGTTATGAATCCACTGTCATTGGAGTGATGTGAGCCATAAGAATACGTTGATCAGATCAGTAATCAATCATAATTAAAAAGCAAATATATATTCTTGCTTCAGAATTACATTGTTTCAGTATTTGGCTAACATCATTTAGTTTTGTGAGTGAATATTGCATGCACAGCTTCTGTTGAAGGTGAGAAAAATGTAATTTATCCTTTTTCAGGTTCATTCTGCCTTGAAAATTGTCCTTCTTTACAATTACCCTCTTGAGGTTTCCTTTGGCATAAACTTTGAGGACTGATCTTTTTTTTCAAGTGATCTATCATTTGGTTAATTTTTTTCCAAAGGCATACACTTTCCCCTTCATATTTCTAGCAAATAGATATTTCTGCTACTTTGGTATTATATATTCATCCAGACAGAGCAACCTTATGAAGCTCAGTTTGGTCCTCAAACACACGGTACTCCTTATTCAACCTGCTGAAGGCTAGAGTGGTGCTCATGTTCCACTGTAGCCAGCTTTCCAGTGACACTGTTTTAATGTGGAGTCATTTTTCAGGCTCTTCTGCAGTAGGACCCAAGGTATACACTGATGCCTTATCAACATTCTTGAGGCTACAAGAGAGAGATGACTGTCATCAACAGGTACCTCTGCACCACTGTAACACTGCTAGACTACAAGCATCAGTTGCAACCATAAATTCAGTTAGAGACAAAATCATTTAGATCATGGCTTCTCAAATTCCAGTAAGAATGTGTGATCCTCAGAGGGTCTTGTTAAAATACAAATTCTGATTTCTTAGGTTTGGAATGAGAGTCGATATTTTTGTTATGTCTCTAGGACATGTACCACAGACAAGTCACTCAAAGGCAAATGTTACATTGTGTTTGGTAAAGCACTCGTCCAGTTCATGAGAGACCCTGAAAGAAAGCCTGCAGCTTGCATAAAGAGAATTGGGTGAATTAAGTCCTTTCATGTAAGCAACCAGCAAGTACACTAAAAGGATCCTTTAAACATATCCAGTGCTTCTTAGTCTGAAAGTAGGCCCCCATCCGATTACAGGCAAATGTTCCTACACAAGATTTAATATAATAGCAGTCATTAAATACCTACTGAGCACTTTAAATATGCAGCTCATAAAAATGAGATTAACATGAAATAACTTATTGGCAAGGATTACTATCTTAGGTGGCAATTTTGCATAAAATAAACTTGTCATTAAGCACAGGTATTGAATAATGGATGTTGCCATAAGAACACCATAAAACAAGTTAATATCGATATCAATCAGATAAGGGTTGGCGAGATGATGCTGTGGAAAGAGCACTTCCTGTCAAAACAAGAGAACTGCCATTCAGATCTTTATCATTGGCTAAGAAGCTGGACATGGCAGGCATCCAGCAGTAGGGAACAGAGAAAAACAAATTCAGAAAGCTCACGGTCCAGCCAGCCTCCAGAACCGTGAATTTCAGATTCAAAAAGATACTAACTCAAAATGAAGAGTGGTGACTAATAGACGCCAGCTGATATCCTCTGACTTCCACATACATGGTTCCCTGTACATGCATCCCTATACCTCATACGTGCTCTCTCTCTCTCTCTCTCTCTCTCTCTCTCTCTCTCTCACACACACACACACACACACACTTAACATAACTATACGTCAAGAAGATAGAAAGTATGTACACTAAGTTTAAAGTTCTCAGAAGGTCAAGCTTGAGAATTTTGCTGGTAACTTAATTCTATTACCTTTAATTTTTGAATTATTAATCAAAAATTTCTTACCTCTCACCTGAAAAGAAAATAGATTTTGCCCAAACAAGACTTAGAAACAGTAAGTTTGTTTGTTTGTTTGTTATTTAATACACATTTTCAATTAATATACCTATCCTTTCTGAGCTTGGGAGTATTTCTCATTTCCTTTGGAACTGGTAAGCTCATGTATTTGAGATGTAGACAAGGGTGGGCCGTAGGATGCAACTGTATCTGTTCTGTATGACAACTTGTTCTCATCAGACACTAAGGCTTCTATTCATTTTCATGTCCACATCATGACTGTGTGCAATTTCCTTTTGCCTCATTCTGGTTTCGTGCCCATTTTCTAAGTTCATTTATGCAAATACAGAGATGCGTTATTTCCATTTTGATTTCTGGCTATTATTTCTGAATGAACCTCAATCAATTTCAGCGATGAGACCTTTAAATTTCTAGGTCTCACGCTCTTCAGTATTTGCCGGCTGCACGTGAATGACAATTTCTGAATGTATGCACCCCCCACTTGCAGGCTACATACAGAGCAAATGTGCAGGTTCCCTAAAGAGGTAATCAGAAGTTATACTCCACTGGGACAAAAGAAAATCAAGCAAGATTATTTAGTTCTGTTGTAAATGCCAGTGAGCTGCTTTAGACAAGAGAAGAATGTTGCAAAGTCTCTATCTCTTCTAACAGATGCACTCAATCTGAACACATTTCAGCACATTTAGAAGTGAAAATAGATTCTGCATTTTAAAGTAAACATTGCCTTGAAATCCATGAATAATCATTTGAATACAATTGTGCATTTCAAATGAATTGTGTGTTTTTAATAATGAAAGAAGAGAAAGATCTCATCATTCAAATGGAAATGGTTTTTCATCTAATCTTCTGTGATGGTGGCAATCTTACAGCAGAACACTTGCCAGAGCTAAGGGGTTGCAAGAATTATTTTTAACTTCTTTGGCATTGTTTTAAATATCACAACTTCCTCAATTATTAAAAGGAAAATGCTATGACATCAGACATTATTGCACTTAAGAGTAACAAGAAGTGAATGTAACAAAAATTGTTTAATAATAATAAACTAGTACATCACATTTGATTTAAGTTATGAACTTATAATGAAGAAGACATTTCTCAAGATACACAGTATTGTCTTAGTTTAATCTATATGTGTATGTGTGTGTATATATGTGTGTGTGTGTATATGGGATTATATGTATGTATGTGTATGTATGACTGTAGATAGTATTAGACATAATATAATATTATGTAGTTAGAACCCAAGGACAATATTTCACTTTAGTGGATGTTTTGTAAATGACATTTATTTTGGTACAATTTTTAAGAGCATTTTTGTTTCTAAATAACAGTAACAACCAAGTTTCAGGTAATTCTGCAGTGACAATAGGCAAAATTCAGGGCATTGTCTAAAGCAGAAAGAGCAAACATTATTGTTTTTCTAGCAACTGCACACCCTTTCCAAGTTACTGAAACCTGATTTGTCTGGGCACTGAGATTCGGAAAATAATGTCAAAGTTTTGTAATCCAAAATGCCACAAGAGCAAGTCACAAGTCTTTTCAGTTTAGTTTTCAATAATTCTAGTAAGATATGTGTCTTGCCATTGGCTTTGATATTTTGAAACATCCCCACCCTCTACAAAGCTCTCATTATACTAATGAGATATTGACTAAGGACAATTGGTATTTTTTGCTACTACACTACCCACTGGTTTTCTTCAGATAGACACCTACAAGTTTATTTGCATTTTTCTAGTATTATACATATTAGTAGAGTTGAATCATCTGTCACAGTATAGGCTAGACCTTGACATTTTACCTTTGTCAATATTGCAGTCTTAAAGAGGCTATGATGTTAAAGAAGTCTCTGATTTCTGCTAATCTCCATAGCATCAAACAAGACCATGTGTTTATTGAACATTTTCAAGTAAATGTAAGTTATGCAAGTCATAAGACAAGGAAGCACTCATGTAAACCCAATGACATTCCCAAAGATGCCTTAATAAAACAGAAAATAAAAGTGGGTAGCATTTAGTACTTGAATTTTGATTGGACTCTATTGTTATATAATACCATGCATTTTATTAGGTGAGCGAGGAATTGCTTAAATTGCTAGTGCTATTTTTTTTCAGAGCTAGATGAGTTTAACAGACGGTGTGGAGTGGGAACAATTTCTGTAAGGATCTGTAAAACGATTAGCCTGTGATTATGAGTTGGGGAGTGGTAGGCATTGGTGCAAGACTGAGTTTCAGTCTCTGGTGTTTGACTCTCCTTGAGGATCTCAGTTTTACTTGAAGTAATTAAGAGATGTAGTAGTTAAATAATTAAAACTTGTTTAAAGTTAGAATCCTAATGTAAGTGCAATACATACTGAAAATTACCTAAATTATATTGTATTTTTGGCTATGTCTATTTCTATAAAGTCAAGTTGGTGATTGATTTTTCCAATTGCTTCCTACTGACAAATAGCCTCAAAGAAATACCAACAGATATTACAATGAGTGTTTATATTTGTAGAAAAACTTTGGGTAGCCATTTTTTTTTGTTTTTGTTTGTTTGTTTGTTTTTCGAGACAAGTTTCTCTGTAGCTTTTGAGCATGTCCTGGTATCTTTTAAAAAGCAAACCTTTGAGGGTTAGAGAAATGGATCAGTGTTTAAGAATACTTGCTCCTCTTCCAGAGCAACACAATTTAGTTCCAAGCAATAGTATAAGAAGCCTCTAAATGCTGGACTTTATGCTTCCTTCTGTTATGTGTGCATACCCTCATGTAACCTGATATATACATAAATACAAATATTTTTAAAATTAAAAAGGAAAGCTTTGCAAGGTTCATCAAGAAAACACGAAATGTTCAGAGCTAACAATCTTAAAGAACTCTTCAGGTTTGTGAATTTTTGTAGTGAATGGTTCTAATTTCCAAAACATGAAGAAACATACTTTGTACTTATTTAAATTCTATAGTGGATATTCTTGATCACAAGACATTTCATATCTACTCCTCTTTCTGAACCAGGATCCCATGTCTGTTGTAGCTACATTGTCCCACACCACTTTAATCTTGAATAAAGCAGCAGAGAGGCTGGAGAAATTCACTCGTGGCATTTAAATTGTTCTACAGTGAAGCCTAATGGGATGAGCACTTTGGATAATAAGCAACTCTGGAAATATGGTCTAATGATGTGGCTGGAAGGAAGAAGGAATTCAATTGATTGTGATTGCTGGGGAAGGGGGCTGTGGAGCAGAGGGTGAGGAGTCATGGACATGTGTTTAATTTTCTTTCTTCGTTCAAATAAAAGACCTATATGTTCTCAGTTTTGACCTAATATGTTGACAATTATGTGCAGATGTATCTAATAATTCTTTCAATAAATATGTTAGAAAATTGCTATCCTGGAGTTGTGATATTTGTTTTCAGAGAGCTTAATTTTGGAAAATAAAATAATCCTAGCTCTCTCTTTTTTTCTATTGAAGGAATGGATGAATACACACACACACACACACACACACAAGAAATGTTTTTGGAAGAAGGTGACCTATGCATGGGCTTAGTTCTTTTTGGTTTAAGAAGTGTAGAAGAAGAATCCAGGGGACTGTTTCCTTATCTATTTATTTGAGAGGGGATCACAATTGACCAGAGGATTACTTAACGTGACATGAAACCTATACAGGTTCAAAATACAGTTTTTAAGCACTGTGAGGGAGAAGTTCACACAAAGTCCTACTCCTAACCAACAAGTTCTTTGTAACTGATCCCCAAAACAAAGGGAAAATCATTTTTTCCCAAGCACTCTTCAGGGCCCTCCCTCTGCCAAGTGTAGTGAACCAACACAAAAAGAATTCTATGTTTTGTTGTGGTTGTCGTTTGTGGTATTTGGTTCCTTTTGACAATCTTTCTCTAACTGGTCTTTTATTTCTTAGTTTTGATTTTCAGTTTCTCTTTTATGTTTCTTTTAATATGTGATTGAGAAAGTCATTTATTTTTCATCTAGAATTTCTAATTTGCCCTTCAAAAACAAGGAATAGAGTGGTCAGACAGTTAAAGGTGAACGAAAGAGGAGTCCTTGTATTTAACGTGAAATAACAACGATTTAAATAGGAATCCCAATGGGAAAGTAGAGATTCTAAGACCTCATTGACACAGAATACCAATGGGGAGAAGATGAGATGTTAAAGCTTGCTAGTCAGTGGGAACTCTACTTTCAAGGTACCAATAAAAGAGGCTTTGAGTAGAAGAGAGGATATAAATTCCTAAACCCACGGTGCGGGGCGGCTGAGGGGTAGTGGGAGTGTGGGAAGTGTAGGAGGAGTCTCAGAATGCTGACCAGACACCAATTCTTGCAGCAAGTCTACAGAAAGCAGATCACAGAAAAAGAGGAGCAAGAGAGGTGGATTTCCTGTGTCTGGCAGCTCTAGAAAGCTGGAGCAAGTCCCTTGGCTGTACCTGGAGCAGCAGATCATCAGGAGTATGGCAGGAGTGGTGGGTTTCACAAGAGTAGCCTTCCTTGGAGCAGGAACAATGGAAGCTGGAGTGAGCTACCCTCCTTGTGGCCAGGTTCTAACAGGTCTGCCTCCAGAAAATCTGTTCCAAGTGTGCTCAGGAGAAGTCTTCTTTCTTTTAAGAGCATCTAGGAGACAAAGCATATGGAGGCCAACTGTCTGGCCAGAGTTTGGAAACAACTGGGAGATGGATCTAAACAGTGAAGTTTCCCTTTTCTTACTTCTTCCGTGAGCAATCCAATGAGTGTGTGCAGAGTGAGTCCGCATACCCTGTTATATGAAGCTGGGTAGGCTCTGATGGGTGTGTGGGGGCAAATGTTGTATAAAATGGAACCAATCAGGAGGAAGTTGTCAAACTCACTAGCAGAAAGAGAAATTCTAATCAAAATAAGGGTATTCTCAATTAGGGCCTGTGCTCTGTGCCTTTTCCTATCCCTGTTCCTTTTTGCCAGCCAGAGATCTTTAACTTGCTTTTGGCTTATGTCCTTAGTTCTATGGTTCTTCATAGTTGTAAGCTGTCATTGACAGCTTCTGTGTAAGTGTTTGGGCCAGCCATGGGGTTTTGTTCTTAATTCCCTGTGCTGCCACTGACTGAATCTTCAGCTAAGGAAGAACTTGGCTGTAAGAAATGCAGGGGCTCCATTCTTCACTGGCACCCACCCAATTAATCTTGGCTGTGAGCAACCAAAGCTGTGGATGTTTTGTAGCTGATGCAATGAAGGTCCAATTACCTTTGCCTCCAGATTCCTCCAATGATGAACGTTGAGGCAAAGATGAAAATTATTGGGAATCTGCCCCTCCTGTCTTCAGCTACAATCTTCATTCGGTGCCCTTCTTACCTCATCAATATTATTAACAGGTAACAGAATATAACAGCAAGAAATATAACATTCCCACAGAGAATTTATGAATGGTGGTGGGGAGCCTCAAAACACTGATAACTCTAATAACTCTAAAAACAAGTGTAACTATATAAAAAATACTATTAATCTATTATTTCTGTACTCAAAGACAGTACTGTTAACAGCAGGCAAAATGCTGAGGAAATTCCTATATCATTTGGGAATCTTATAAAAAAAAGAAAATGAAAAAGGAAAGGAACCCTATGAGTCCATGTACCACACGAGAGAGCCCATGTCCTTTGTCTCTACTCTAATGGCAAGTTGCCCACAAGTAATAAAAGAAAGAGTTGGCATCATCTAACTTTCATTCCTTTTGCAAATTTGTTATAGTAAGATAATACATCAGAAAATGTAGGTCAAGAGACCTTAATAATGAAGTACCTTAGAACTTGGAGTCTATGATGTGGTACAGCATTCTGCTTAAACCTCTTCTTACTGATTCATGATGTAGTTTTGTCTCTGACATTTGATTCAGGTCTGAGGATAACTGTTGTTTGGGATTGCAGTAGTGAATTGAGTCTCACAAGATGTACAGCACTCTGGGAAAGTGTTGAGCTGCTCTACAATAAACCCCCTTAGAGAAAGATTGCCTCTCAATTCGTAGCTTTTAAAATGTATACCACATTTGGATGGTAGTGTTATTGGGAGATTTTCAGTTGAAAAGCAGAGTTTTCATCTTTCACAGTGTGAAGCAAAGACACTTGCAACTGCATTGTCTCTTTTTTTCTGTAAAGACACATTGACAAAGGACCTGTTCATCTGGGTAGAATGGGTCATCGACTCTGAGTAACTACATAAGAAGTAACAAAAATATAATTAGAATAATCCTCTAAATTCATCAAAAACATGTTCATTCTTTATGACAAAGTTGAGATCACACTATCTGAATCACATAATACTAGTGTTTGATAAGCTGGTAATTTTGAGAGAGCTGTGGACGTTTGCACTGATGAAACTTTGGGGTGAGTAGAGTTGTGTTTTCTGTATGTTCCCTTCAATAGCATTGATGGAAATAGTGTAACATGTACTTTACTACTATGTTTTTTACTACATTCCTAGTTATAGTTTCTTTTGTGTTTTTTGGGTTTTTTGTTTTATTTTAGTTTTTGTTTGTTTGTTTTTATCTACTCAAGAACTACAATTGATCAATAACTGATTCTCCAGGTTAGAGTCTACTGCAATTTATGAGCCACAACAACATTCCTTTTATGTTTTTTAAAAATATAAATGATTTCCTTTCTTGCAGATTAATGCTTGGGCTACATCTCCCGGTCAATGGATTTACTTTAAAGGATAAATAAGTTATGTGCTGGCAAACATTTAATGACTACTCCAGGTCCAGGATCATAATCATTTGCAGTCTTTGTTGATTTTACTATTGTAAATGCTTTCACCATGGCCTGTTCCACTTACCAATAGCTTGACTGCCAGTTCAAAAAAATCTCGAAAAACTTAACAATTGTCATCTAGTATGTGCCCGCTCCTTCAAAAAGTCATACAGATATTCCTCAGTAAATGGATCTGGCAGCTCAGCCACCTAGGAAGCTTGAAAAGATAGAAACACATGTGTGTGTCAGTGAGACCCAAGCTATATTTGTTATCCTTCCTTTTAAATATTGGATATTCCTGGAATTCAAGCATCTCAAGCTGTGATCTAATTTAGCCTCTGGGTTTTTTTGTTGATTTTTGTTGCGCTTTATTTTTTTATTGAAGACTTTAATAAATAACCATACTTAGAAACTTGTATATTTTGATCTATTCTTTTTTATTTTTTTATCATTTATATATGACATACATATGATATATATATATATGTGTATATATTCATATACATAATATTATACATCTATATTCTATGTTTTTGGTTTCATGGTCAGCACCCATATAGTGGTTTTTCAAATTCAAGAATGTACAAGATAAGTAAGCATAATGTATCAAACTCATATCATATACAAGACACTGTGATGAAAGCAGTATATACATTTTCTCAGACAACAGTCTTTCTTTTTCTTATTTTTATTGAGCTCTACATTTTTTCCTGCTCCCCTCCCTGCTTCTCCCCTCCCTTTCAACCCTCCCCCAAGGTCCCCATGCTCCCAATTTACTCAGGAGATTTTGCCTTTTTCTACTTCCTATGCAGATTAGATCTATGTATGTCTCTCTTAGTGTCCTCATTGTTGTCTAAGTTCTCTGGGATTGTGATTTGTAGGCTCGTTTTCTTTGTTTTATGTTTAAAAACCACTCATGAGTGAGTACATGTGATAATTTTCTTTCTGTGTCTGGGTTACCATAATCAAAATGATGCTTTCTAGCTCCATCCCACAACAGTCTTATAAATTAACTCCGTTCTTTATTTTCTTGCTCCTAAAGAAAATAAAATTGAAATTAACCCAGACTTTCCATACTATGTTCATCTCTAAGTCTCAGTTTCTGTGTAAGGGCAGGTCTTGTAATGTAGAGCTACCATCTTGCATTTGAATAATTTCTACTACAAGACATAAATCCAGATACTGTGTTTTCCCAGAAACTCACTAAATGGCATACAATATATATTGTGTAATACTTACTTGAAAGATAAAACAGACCACATCACATTGAGTACTACTGTCCTTGATCTGAAAAAGGAAATGTGTAGAATAATAATGATAAGTCTCAAGAAATGAAAACAACAAAAATCTTTGATTGAGTCTAGTGATCATCTACAAAGAGAAGGTTTTCCTTTCCAGTATTAAAATGAACAAGTTTTATTTCTTCCTCTAATTTAATTCCCTAAATCCTTTACTACGCAGCACTTTATTTCATTAACTATTTTATTATACATAAAATGGCAAATCAAACAATTCAAAATTTGTAAGTATGTTACTTTGGAAATCATATACACAGAAATAAGCAAACACTGGCATGCCAGAGAATAAATGCTACTTATAGACTCTGAAATCGTATGTGTTTTATTAGCCATACCAGATTACTGAGCTTTTAGCATTTTATAACAGTATAAATATTTTAGGATTATGAAGTTAGTCTTACCGAGAAACATATTTTAAAATACATGTATAAATAAAGACAATTATTTGAACTACTAGTTTGTAGAACTGACAAAATTTAGGATTACTGCTCAGTTAGAAAATCAGATGATTTTGGAAAGAAAGTCTTGTAGATTAGAGCATATCATTAGCTGCTAAACTCTAAATTTTACAAAATTTTTATTATGAATAGCTTTTTTAAAACCCTTTTCTGTTTCTTAGTTGTCCAGAGAAATGATTATGAGGTAAAAACCCTTTTATTTTTCTTTAATGCTTCAAAAATTCACTAGAATGAGACAGGACATATGCCTTTACTCCCAGAACTTGGGCAGGTTGATATCTATGAGTTTGAAGCCAGTCTAATATGCAGATTAGTGTCCCAAGACAACCAAGGCTATTACGCAGAAATCCTGTCTTGAAAAAGTGAGAAAAACAACAACAGCAACAACATATTCACTTGTTTTTCTTGATTTGCTTTCTTCACTGTTGGCTTAGAAACTATATGTTTATACTTGTGAGAACCGTGATAATTCCTTGGGAAAAGGTAAATATCCCTTTTCCTCTTGGAAAGAGACACAAGTCAAGGTACTTCTACAATCTGAGTTTCTTTTTTCTTCTGGAAAACGATAAATACACTTAAGTTGTTTTTGGATCTGTCCTTTGGTTTTGTTTTCTCATGTCAGATTATGCTTGTTTTAGTTTAGTTTCTTTTATAAAAAAGTAGTTTCTTCTTCATATGCCATCAAGAAAAACTGACAATGATAGTGACAATAACTGTTCACTAAGGAAAAACACAGGACATTTGGATAAGATAGAGAAGGGAGAGAAGAGTAGAAATCCCAATATGTGGTATATACAGTATTACCAATGCCTCATAGTCTCTTCAACTGTGCCAATGGAGGAAACACAGCAAAAAAAAATGAGCAATACTAAATTCAATGTTCATTCAATATACTGTACCTGTCATATCTCTGTTGGATGGTCATTGAAATGATACTTCACTTTCTCTAGCCATTACCCATTGTGTCTTCTTGTGAGGGTAAATTATATACTTCCAGAGGTGATATGAAAACTGATTACATACCCAACTTATCAGCAAAGCCATGCGTGAAGTGGCTTTTAGTCTGACATCATGAGCGCGCATCAGAATGTACGCATGCAGAAGCATTATGGGGTAGCATCCTTGTTGAGCAGATGAAGATAACCAATTTGAAGTGGCCTCCACTGAATCAGTGTGAAGACACCAATTTCACACGTAGGCAAGTTTGCTCACCTTTGACTCCATTATTTTTCTTTCACAATTTTAAGGTAGTATGTTTGACTTAATGAAATAATGTAGCATTAAAGAGTGGAGGTTCTTTCTGTGATTGGAAGATGGGCTATGAAAGACACTGGGAGATTTGGAACACACAGGAACAGATACAATAGTATATGTCATCCTCTGGCTGCAGAGAAGTATCTTATGACTAGTAGCATCATGCTATGACAATCAGTGCAAAGTTTCTATCTTTAGAGAGAAGGAATTCCTGGACCTAGAAGGCAAAAGAAAAGAGATACATCTGCATAGATGGAGAAAATAAGGCAAATTAGCCTTTAAACACTGATTGATGTCTAATTTTTCATTTAGTATGGAATTCTTTAGAAACTTCAGTAGCATTCTTTGACAGCATTTGATACAGAGATTATTGTCTGGAAAATTAAAATCCATTAAATTTGAGGCACTTCATACTTGATTTTTTAGCTCTTTAGTCCACCTTACTTGGATGTGTCTGTCTTCATTGTTGAAGAAAATCTACATTTTGCACAACTCTCCAGTATAATTTTTCTAAGAATAATCTCTATAGTATTCAAAGCTGCTTTCATAACTATTAGAAATTTAAATATTTCAAGGTATGAGCCTGAAGCACATTAATAACCGAAAGGAATTTGGTGGAAGCATGTCCATATTATTCAAAAATAATGAGCATGACTTTTGATGCTACCGTTTGTGAATGCTATTTGCCTGTAGAGAATCAAGGCTTTATCAACGAAGTCAGTGTTACCATGTTAACATATTGAAAACATACAGACTGTATTCACAAATTGAAGGCAGAATATTTGGTATATCAACTACTCCTGAACACATTTTTACAAACATTACACTTCTGATCTGATCAAAGGGAAATTCCTATCACATGTTGGATGGGCTTCCTCTTTTCTCCTGATATAAGCAAAAACTATGATCTTAACTTGAAGCTGAAAGTATATTTATCAATAAATTTAAAAATCTGATGTTTTATGTAATGTATAAATTTTAAAAATTTTAAAGTTTTATAAAAATTGAAATTTCAATGTGTTTACATTGCATTCATAAAAGTATATCACTAAAGTCAGAGAATAGTATCTTTCCTTTTTAATTTATTTTATTAATATTTAAATAATGTCTTATTTTTGTCATCAAATTATTCATCGATTATCTCTGATCTCACACACTGATTTATATTTTAAAATATTTGGCCTTGTAAGTAGAAAATGGGAATCTTTTCTAATACTTACTATAAAATGATTAAATGGGTATTGAGTCAAACCCACACTTCCTCAAAACTTCCTCTAAAATCACTGCATGAAAAAGTGGAAGAGTCCAGCAGCTCCAGTGACATTGAATTATTAGCTTACATTGCTTCCATGGGATATAGTCAGGTAAAAGAGGCAAGGTCCCGTTGAAATGACTGGAAAAAGGCAGGTTTATTCAGAATAAAGTGATGTAGGAAAAATGATTTCTTTAAACAGAACTCATGGTTTTAAACAATCTAGTAAAGATAAAAGGTATGTTCAACTGATTGGACAAAGCTGGAGCGATATCTCCTACAGCCATACTTAGGGAAACTGAGGGATTTTTAACACCATGAATTAAGAAAATATTCACATTAACCAAAATTTGCCATGGAAGAAGAGAACAAAAGTATGCGCTGACAGAGACAATGATAGAAGGTCAGAAAAAGAGAAATAGACTTGTCAATCATTAAAAGATGGAGCAAGTTTCTTGAGTTCTTTGTATATTTTGGAGATCAGACCTTTGTCCAATGTGGGGTTAGTGGAGATCTTCTCCCATTCAGTAGGATGCCTTTTTGTCTTAAGGAAAGTGTCCTTTGCTTTACAGAAGCTTCTCTGTTTCAGGAGGTCCCATTTATTCATTGTTGCTCTTATTGTCTGTGCCACTGGGGTTTTACATAGGAAGTGGTCTCCTGTGCCCATGTATTGCAGGCTACTTCCCACTTTCTCTTCTATCATGTTAAGTGTAGTCAGATTAATATGGAGGTCTTTAATCCATTTGGACTTGAGTTTTGTGCATGGAGATAGAGCTAAATTATCCAATTAAAAAAATGGGGTAATGATCTGAACCGAGAATTCTCAACAGAAGAAGTTCGAATGGCCAAAAGATACCTAAGGTCATGCTCAACTTCCTTAGCCATCAGGGAAATGCAAATCAAAACAACTTTGAGATACCATTTTACACCTGTCAGAATGGCTAAAATCAAAAACACCAATGATAGCCTATGCTGGAGAGGATGTGGAGTGAGGGGAACACTTATCCATTGTTGGTGGGAATGCAAACTTGTGCAACCACTTTGGAAATCAGTGTGGCGGTTTCTCAGGAAATTG
>PVIU01025814.1:0-23093 GCA_004026605.1 Ondatra zibethicus | reverse complement strand
GGGAGCGCACCAATCCAGCTGGACTGGGACTGAATGAGCATATGATCAAACCAGACTCTCTGAATGTGGCGGCGAAAGTTGGCAGATGGAGAACCCATCAACAATGACACCAGGACCTATCTCTTCTGCATGTATTATCTTTTTGAGAACCGAGTCTTTTTGAATGCACTCCTTCCTAGGCCGGGAGGGATGGGGGTGGTCCTTGGACTTCCAACAGGGCAGGGCACCATGCCCTCTTTCAAGGAAGAAGGGGGAGGGAGGAGGGGTTGGGGGGTAGTGGGAGGGGACCAGGAGAAGGGGAAGAAAGGTAAAAATTTTATTTCTTTAATTATGTTCTTGAATGGAAAAAATAAAACAAAACAATGTATGGAAAAAAATAAAAATAAAAAAAATAATGAAAAAAAACAAAAAAGCAAATCTAATATCCTAAATCTATCAAATTAAAGAAGGAATCCTGAAATGTTACTGTGTGACCAAGTAATATAGCTCAGAACTTTAGTTAGTTGCTCTATATGTTATAAACATTTACATAAAACATGAAATTTCCCCAGAAGCATGTAGAATATTCCATTTATCTCATATCGTCTCCAAACAATCTTGCTATTTTTAGCATCATATGAATAGAAATGATAAAGAAGCTAACAAATGTATCCAAGTGCACACAGCCAATAAGTGATGGAGTAGAAATTCAATCACAATCTTCTTAGTCCACAGTGAGATAGAAAATTAAGATTAAAAAAATTGTGTGTGCATGTGCATGCATGTGTGCATGTTTATGTGAAGCATGACTGTGTGTGCTGGTGAGTTTCAGAAGAGGCCATCAGATTTCCTGCACCTATATTTACAGCCAGTTGTGAGCTATGTGATATGGGTATTGAGAACTAAACTGTGGTCCTCTAGAAGTGGAGAAAGTGCCTTTAACTGCTAAAACATCTCTTTAGCCCTCGATTCTCTTTATGAGGAAGTATGTAATAAAACACAATTTCCATTTAACTCTGTTTAGAAAGAACTTAAATTTACAACTTCAAGAAGCATAGACACTATGCAATACTCTTCAACAGTCAAGAAAAATGAAATCACTATTTTTCAGGTAAATTGTTGGTAGTAGAAAAGTTCATATTGAGTGAAATCATCTAGACCCATAATGACAAATGTAACATGCTCTCGCCATCTGTACTTCCTAGGATTTAAATGTGTTTATTGTAACCTGGAGTAGCTGCAGAATCCAGGAAAGAAAGTGGGAACCAAATAGGAGGAGCAATAGATGGGGAAAAGCAAGGTAAAAGTGATTTGAAGAAGAAAGTAGGAAAAACAGTGAGGGGCATTAATTAGGTACGGGGAAGGAGATAAATAAAAAAGAAAGATGGATGAGAGTAAACTGACAGCAATAAAGTCTGGAAAATACCTAAAATGACTCATTATTATATATTTCTATAAAATAGCATACATATAAATTTCTGTATGTATATACATATATAGCTTTAAGAAAAAATTATTGGGTCTTAGATTGCTCCCTCCAAGAAAAATAAACTAACAAAACCCAATACCAGTGATGACAAGACTCCTTTGAGTTATTGATTGAGGTTTCCCAAGAGGCAATTAAAACATAGTCTATTACTATTACCTTGGATTGGCTCTCAGAAGTTGATGGGATGCCCAGTGCTCTCAGACAAGGGACCTAGAGAATATGAACTGGAACTGGCCTGAAAAACTTCTTTCTAAGAAAGAGCTTTCATGATACTAAGGGAAACAAACAAATAATAGCCCTACCCAGCTATAATATCTATGAACAACATCACAAACCAGCATGGCACAATAACCCCAAGAATGCAATAGTGCTGTGCATACTTGGTGGTAAGCAATAGTCTCTATTCCTACTTAGGTCCTGATCAACAGGTGTGAAATAGGACCTGGCATTGGAACCCTAGCCAACTGCTTAGCATAAGTGAAATCATATACCTTGGAGGAGAACCTACAAATGCTATTTACTAAACCAGAATAATTCCTAACTACATATTAAATTCTATCTCTATATCCACATATAAAAATATCCCAGAAGGAGATCATTACAGACAAGCACAATCAATCAAAATATAGAGAACACGACATTCCATGGTACCCAGTCCCACGCTATACACCCACAGCACAATTCCTGTATCCAGGGCTCAGGGATACTTGCGGGGGGGGGGATTGCAAAGATTGTGAGAGCCTAAGAAACACCAATTTTGGTATGAGATTGTGTTGCCTAGAAATGTCAGTAAGGCTACACCCATAAAGACCCATCAGCATGGTTAGCTGAACAAGAACTTAACAAGGTTGACACCAGTGGGCATGGGAATTCGGAAAAGGGAAAGTACATGGAGACTCAACTCCACACAATGAAATACAGGCATTTCGGGAATGATGAGAGTAAGAGTAGTAATCTTATCCAAGGGAGAGCCCTCCAATTGGTTATCTAATATAAAGTGGCCACTCCTGAGATAATATACATTCAAGAAACATTACATGACCTGAGTAGGCTGTACTGAAATATTTAGGAATATGTGTATATGCAACAATAAATTTGAGAGAGAAGAAGCAAGATGCATAAAAGAGGCTAGAAGGAGGAAAGAGTAAAGGAGAAATTATCTGTTGCAAAAAACTAAAAACCAAAACCAAAAATAAGTAGAGACAACTAAGCCTCCAATTTCAAGTAAACCATTGGAACCTAATAATGAGTTCTAAAGTTTCTAGCTTAAAGCGCTAATATATGATGACAAATATTAGGGTATTTGCCCTGCAGTGTCTGACTGGTCAAATGCTAAATGTACACTATGTATTATTTATCAGACATGTCTTACATTTTTGATTCTGACAAATTTTATAATACATAAGATTTTATAAAAATGTAAATTTTATATAATATGTGAATTATTTTGACTTGGGTTACCAAAAACATTTTCTAAATATATAAATGTGATTTTAAAGTGAAAAACTTTGAACTCTTGCTTCCTTCGAGACTGTCAAGCTTATCTGGGAGGCAACACTATTTTTATCTTTGCAAGGCAACACATTTGAGAGAAAAGACGAATGCTACGTTGAAATTCTGCATGTTATAAGGTCTCATTAAATCACTAATACATACCAAAATGCTACAACAGAAATAACCATAGGATAGAGTCAAAACAGGATAGATGTTGGGGCTCAGCAATATCCATACTGCTTCAATGTCTTTTCAAAGCAAATCACTTTTTAAAAATACTTAATTTATTTTTTAAGAAAACAATGCTTTCTCATTTTACACACCAATCCCAGTTCCCATTCTCTTTCCTCTTTCTGTTACCTTCACCTTTCCCCTGCCCCATGCCCATCCACTCCTCAGAGAGGGTAAGGAGACAACAAAGTCTGGCACATCACTTTGAGGCAGGATCACCACGTTCCCCACTATATCTACAGTGAGCAAGGTATTCTTCCCTTGTAATCAGATTGATGACTACCATAATTTTCATCATAGAACCTTCACCCAGCACTGATGGAAGCAGATGTATAGATCCACAACAAAACACTGGGTTAAACTCCCATAGTCCAGTAGCAGAGAGGGAGGAGAGATAATATGAACATAGGGGTCAAGACCATGAAGACAATACCCACTGAAACAGTTTACTAGAGCTGAGGGGAGCTCACTGACTCCAGACTGACAGTAAGGGAATCAGCACAGGACCAAAGTAGGCCCTCTGAATGTGGGAGACAGTTGTATGGTTAGGGAAGAGTGTGTGGCCACTGGCAGTGGAACCAGGATTTATCCTTACTGTTTGAAATGGCTTTTTGGAGCCCATTCTCATTGCAAATTTTTTTTTCCCCACATATCAGGTTTTAGATGCAGGAAAAGTTGGATTCCTAGCAAATCTACCAAGTCATCTTGTTAATCTGTGTAAACCTGTCATGGAACTCTTATATAGTATAGAATGACAATTCATTATTTATTCAATAACTCAATGAATACTTACAGATTATTTGCCTGGTATTAGTATAATATTAGTAAAAGTGAGCTTTGAAATGTGGATTAAACAAGGTATTTTACATAGATTAAAAGTTTTGAAATTGATATGCTTAAAGATTTGTGTACTGATTGTCACCATCAAAAGCTCTAGATTTCTATTCACACAGTGTTTAATATTCCCCATGCCTGATCCGTCAGGTGTTGTAGAGCCTGGTTTAATTCATCTTTGCAATAAGACAAAACCTAATTTTAACAAGCTTTATAAGTAATTGGAATAAGAGAGTGATCCAATATCTCGTTTCATGAGACAAAGTTCTGGCAATTACATTATGTGGAAGTAAGTGTCATAGAACATAGGAAGCGCTGTCCTTATATTTCCTCCTCTTAATGTCTGGCCAGGTTCCAGAGGCTGCTGCTCACCCCACACCTATCACACTCACACCCAGAATATTTTTTCAAGTGTTACTTTTGTTTGTAATGCATTTGTTTTACTCTGTGAAGTTGTATTACTGTGCCTGTCTAAAACACCTGATGGTCTAATAAGGCGCAAGTCAGGAGCAAGGATAGGTGGGACTGTCAAGCAGAGAGTATAAATAGAAGGAGAAATGTGACAGGAGCAATGAAAGAGGAGCAAACTAACAAGGAGAGAACATCAGGGACAAACCACCTAGCCACCTCGCCCCTCAGCCAATCACAGAGTAAGAAGGGAAGAAAGGTATACAGAAATAGAGAAAGATAAAAGCTCAAAGGCAAAAGGTAGTCGGGATTATTTAAGAAAAGCAGGCAATAAACAACTCAAGCTAAGGCCAGGCATCCATAACTAAGAGAAAGCCTCTATGTCATTAATTTGGAAGTTGGGTGGCAGGCCCCTCAAAAAGCTAAAAGAACAAAACATCATACAAGACACCTGTCTCTATTTTCTTGAAACTCCTCTAGTTGAGCCCTAAGTTGGGTCAAGACTTAGTGGTGACTCAGTCTTGCATAGATTTGTTACCCCTTTAAATGTAAATGAGGATTGAGAGTAAAAAGAGAAAAAAGAAAAGTAGATTTTTGATTGGCTAGACCAGGATTCCCTGTGTACTCTCTACATTCTTTCTTTTCCGTTTTCTTCCTGTCTGCTACACTTTAAAGATAGAACTCAAGGCCATTCACAGGCTCAAAAACTGTCTATCAATGGACTTCAAGGTGTCTTTCCTAGACATAAAAAATTATTATAAAATTGGTAAATAGTAATGACTGCACAAGGTTCTGACAATATAGAGTTGAATGCTTTATCAGTAGTACAAAAGAATGGACTTTATCATATGAGAATATGTTATATTTCAATAACAGTATATTTTTAAAGTCTATTCACTCTGCTAGTCTCATTTTATTTCATAAGTAATTTAAGTAAAATTTATTATTATAAAAATTAATTGTGATATATATTCCCTAGGATATTCAAAATTGATTAGATTAACATCATACTATACAGTCACATATTGATACTCATATAGAGAAAAATAAATAAGAAAGTGGCAGCCTTTTCTTTATTCTAAAATCTACAAGAGGCAAAAATAATCACTAATCTCTTCAGTGTTTTGCAAGGATTTCAGAAATTAAAACTAAACATAAAAACTTTACCTAAAGATATAAACTTTTATAAGATGCTGTCTACAAATGTGATGGGCTAACATTCATTTATTAGCAAGTTGCCCATATTGTTCCTTTGTTCTGATTGAACATCAAATTTTAAACTATGTTCACAAAATTGAAAATGTCAAAACTTCTAAATAACATTTATTTTCATTAATATGGCATACTGAAATACTACTTAAAAGATTATTGGTGTCAAAATCATATAAAAACAATATTGAACAATACAGTTTAAGTATGGGGAGTTGATGTCTCGATGCAGAATGTATACATCCTTTATTGGAACAGATTTTCAATTATTTTGTTTGGGTATTTTGCTTGGAGATTTTAAGTAGCTTGCTAGAGATATAGCTCTGTGATTATAGAGCACAGACTGCTCTTTCTGATGACCCAGTTTTGGTTCTTAACACATGTATCAGGCAGCTGATAGAATATAGACAATCGTCTATATTCTGTCCTTTATATTTTAAATAAACGCTTATTGGCAAGTAGGCACGTAGGAAGTATAGGAGGGAAAACCAGACAGGAAGTAGAGGTGGGGCAATGAGAATAGTAGTATTCTGGGAAGAAGAAAGCTCTTTCCGCAGTCCTGTCCAGATACCGAAGAAGCAGGATGTGACCTGCCCCACTGAAAAAGGTACTGAGTCATGTGGCTAACATATACTTGAATAATGGGCTAATGTAAGTTATAAGATCTGACACGAAGCTTGAGCTAATGGACCATTCAGTTTATCATTAATATAGACCTCTCTGTGTGATTTCTCTGGGGCTTAACGGCTGTGGGAACTATGCAGGACAGAAATCCCAATAAACAGGCCCTCATATTACAGGCAGCTCACAATCTCTGTAATTTCAATTCCAGAGAACCTGATGTTCTGCTCTGGCCCCTGTAGGTACCAGCATATACATGATACTCCTACATGCAGCACATTCTGGCATGCACACATAAATATAGTAAATAACTATTTTTAACATTATTTTGGTAAGAAATGGCTTGTACAAAGGAGTTGTCTTATATATTGCATTTTGGCTGATTCTTTGCCCATCTCAATTCCCTGCCTCCCTTGTAGCTGTGGTACTCTTTCATCTACAGTGTCAGCCTTTTAAATTTTGTTCTGTCTACTTCCAAATTTCTCTCTCTTAAAGCCCCTGCTCCTGGAATTTATTCTAGGCACAAGGTGCCTTTTAGTTTTCTGTTCTTCACCAATATTTACTCCAAAATTGGATATGCATATTAACAGTTGGAAGCAAAGATATGCAAATGACATGGAACATACAAATTTTGTCTTACTGAGCTAGCATTACCTAGCTTACTATAATTTTTCCAGTTACATACCTGTCCTGCATATTTCATGATAAAATTTTTCATGATGCTCTATGATTTCATTATCTATTCATCTATTCATGGTCATCTAGGCTGATTCTATTTCCTTGCTGCTGTGAAAAGAACAGCAATAAACATAGATAAGCATATGTCCCTGTGATAGGCTCAAGAGTCCTTTCTGTATATGGATCAGAAGTGGTATAGCTGGATCTGATGGTTGCTCTAATTTTAGCTTTTGTTTCTTTGTTTGTTTATTTCTAAAGAGGGTTCCATACCAATATCTATAGTGGTTGTACTAGTTTATGCAGCCATGAACCACTAGGGTTCCTCTTGCCCCCATCTTTACCAAGCTTAGTTTTTTTTTTATTTTCTTGATAGTAGCCATTCTAACTAGGTGAGATGGGATGTCTAAGCAGTTGTCATTTGAACTTCTTTGTTGACTAGAGCTGTAGGACACTTTTCCAAGCATGCATAGTTACTTTATATTTCTTTTGTTTAGATCATACCCCTGCTCAGTGATTTCTAATTTAGATAATTTTATTTTCTGTGTTTATTTTTTCAGATACTTATATATTTTATGTATTAGAACCCTGGCTGAAGTAAAGCTGGAAAATATTTTCTCCTATTCTGTAGGCTGTCCATTTGTTCTATGAGTAATTTCTTTGGGTTTTTGAAGCTTGTTAATTACATGTGTTAATTCTTAGCATTTACTGTGCCATTAAGATTGTATTTAGGAATTTGTTGCCTGTATCCACATGGTACTCTATTTCACTGTGTTCTCTTTTAGCAATTTAAGTGTTTCCCACTTTAAATTAAAGTCTTTGATCCAGTTTGTTGTTTTTGTATAGTTGAGAAATATGTATGTTTTTAATTCTCCTGTAGATTCATAACTAGCAGTGGATACCCAACACTGTTTCTTGAAGTCTGTTAATCTTTTACTCCATATTTTTTACATATTTGTCAAAAAATGTGATATCCATAGATGGATTTGTTTATGGGGTTTTATTACATTTCATTGCTCTACATGCCGATATATGTTTTAGAATCATGTATTCTTTGTCAGCAAGGATCTGAAGTATAGTTTGACGTCAGGTGATGGATTATTTCTACTTAGGTAACTTTGGAGAGCTGTCATTGTAAATTTCCATAAGATTTTTAATTGTTTAGTTCCAAAAAGATCACTGGAATTTTATGAGTATTGTGTTGAATCTGTAGCTTGTTTCTGCTATTCTAATCATTTCCACACTAATAATTCTGCCAATGTGGGAGCATGGAATATTTTTCCATCATCTAGCATCTCTTCATTTCTACTTTCTCTCCACCATTGATTGTCTTCTTTGGTTTCTTTATACAGCGTCTTCAAGTTTTGTTAGAGGTATTTTACATACTTGTTATTCCAAGCATTTTAATTAATATTTTATTTATTTTTACATACTGACCATAGTTTCCCCTTCCTGTATTCAGAATGGGGCAGCATCCCATGCTCCCATCAACAAAACATGACATATAAGGTTGAGACAGGACCAAGCTCTTTCCCTGCCTATAGGCTGAGCAAGGCATCACAGCATGGGAAATAGGTTCCCAAATTTAGTTCCAGCACCAAGCACAGGTACTGATCACACTGCTATTAGCCCCATAAACAAACCTAGCTATGCAACTGTCACCCTTGTGCAGAGGGTCTTGGTTGGTTCCATGCTTAGATCCAGTGTCCTTGAGTTCCCACTAGATCAGGTTTGCTGTCTCTGTGGGTTCCCCATCATGACCTTGAAACCCCTGACTTGGGCTTATACAATCCCTCCTCCCTCTCTCCTTTTTTTTCTGGGGGGGGGTGGTTTTCAAGACAGGATTTCTCTGTGTAACAGCACTAGCAGTCATGGAACTAGCTCTGTAGACAAAGCTAACCTCTCACAGAGATCCTCCTGCCTTTGCATTTCAATTGCTGTGATTAAAAGTGTATACCACCACCACCACCCAGCAGGAGGTAGGCCTAGTGCTTAGCTGTGGATTTGCTGCATCTGCTTCCATCAGTTACTGATGTGGGAATCCCCTCTGTATGCTGTAAATATCATTGGTTAATAAAGGAACTGCTTTTGGCCTATAGCAGAGGAACAGAGGTAGGTGGGGAAAGCTAAGCTAAATGCTGGGAGGAAGGAGGCAGAGTAAAGGAGAGGTCATGGAGCCACCACCCGA
The DNA here is from genome assembly GCA_004026605.1 of Ondatra zibethicus. Classification (NCBI taxonomy): domain Eukaryota; kingdom Metazoa; phylum Chordata; class Mammalia; order Rodentia; family Cricetidae; genus Ondatra; species Ondatra zibethicus. The sequence continues at coordinate 13,965 of PVIU01025814.1, read as the reverse complement.
GACAGATGTGCTGAAACTTTGCTAGAAGGCTATGACCTCGTGGTGATTAATAGAGATGGGTTAAATTAATATGTAAGAGTTGGCCAACAAGAAGCTAGAGGTAATGGGCCAAACAATGATTTAAATAATGCAGTTTTTGTGTGATTATTTTGGGGCTAAGTGGCCAGGAGCTGACTAACAGCCTCCTTACTACAAGTTACTGTATGAAGGCTCTCTGATTGCAATCAGTGTAATCACTAATGTGATTACAAGAGAATACCACTTAAAGCACCCTTTCCACTATTGATAGGAGTCTTATCTGGGATTATCCTTGTGGATTCATGAGATATTTCCTGGTACCAGGTTACTCCCAAAACTCAAAATGGCCACCTATCAAGATATCTCTTTTATTACTTTTCCTGTCCGTCTTCATCCCACTCTGCCCAACCTGATCTCTCATGCTCCCAACCTTCTATCCCTCCAAGTCCCCAGTTTGGGCAGCATATATCATCTATTTTGCTTCCCAGGGAAATCCACTCATCTCTTTTTGAGCCTTCCTCATTACCTAGCTACGGTGTTGCTTTTAATCATTCTGCTACTTACTGGAAACAGTTATTGAATCAAAATACTTTAAATTCAGGCTATTGAGTCCTTTAACAAAATAATCATAGCATCTACAAATAGGGATAATTTAATTTATTTCCTTTTGATGTTTAACCCTTTTTTCTTCTTCTTTGTCCTATTGGTCTAGCTAAGGTGTTGAATACTGTATTGAATAACAATGGAGGGAATGATCATATTTGTCTGATGTCAGATTCCAGGAAAAAAAATATGATATTTTCCTTGTTTAACATAGACCAAGTTTCTACATTGGGGTATATTTTTCACAGTCTAGTTTCTTTGTGAAGAAACTATCTTCAGAGTGCATTAATTTTTTTCAAATTCCTATTATTTATCTCTACAATGTTATCGGATTTCTGTCCAAGTTTCAAAATGTTCTTCCAGAAACAGAGACAAAATTTGAAATGCATTTTGAGGCAGAAAGACCCTAGACAACCAAAGAAATCATGACGGGAATAAAAGAATTCTTATAAGGTGCCACCACCTATGATTACAAATATGCTATAGGGCCACAGTGACAAAAGTAAAAACAGACCAATGAAATGAACTAAGAAATCCACATATAAAGGAACACAGTTACAAATATTGTTTATGACAAGGATATTAATAGTACAAATAAGATAAAACATAATTTTTCAATGAATGATACTGTCAAAATGTAGGAGAATAAAACTCAGTCCACATTTCTCACTAAAAATCAACTCCAGATTCTTCAAATACTTTAATGTAATGCCTGAATCCTAGAAGTAAGTGGTTACAATAACATGGGGCAGACACTTGAAGATACAGGAATATGTGAAGACCTTTCTTAAATAAACTTTAGTAGCTCAAGAAATAGAGTCAACAATCAACTAAGGTGATATTATGAATTTAAAAATCTTCTGTGCAGTAAAGGAAACAAAAAGACATTGAAGTACAGTCTGTTGAATGGAAAAAAAATGTTTCATTCAGTACCTATCTGATAGAGGATTAATATCTAAAATATATAAAATATACAAATAACTAAAGATTAAACAGCAACATAATCAAAGTTTTAATTATTTTACCTTCTTTCTAATAACATAAAGATGAACAAACCACAGGAAATGATGGAAGACAAAAGAAAATCAACTCTTTTCACTAGGAGAAGGAAGGTAAAATAGTCCAGAGTCTGTGAAAGTTAATGAAGGTTTCTCCAAGAACTAAAAATAAATATGCTCTAAGAATGCCTATCCTGCCCCTGGGTGTTTACCTGAATGTCTTCATATCAGCACTTTCCAGATACTCTTTCACATCTCTTCATGCAACACCAGTCATCAAGCTAGATTTTAGAGTCCAGCCAGTTGCCCAGAACAGGTGAGTGGATAAAGTAAAGGTGACACGCCCATGCAGTGCAGTTGTGTTTCCAACAATAAAGACAATTTGTGCATCTGCAGGAAAATGCGTGCAGCTAGAGATAATCACATTCAGTGAATCAAGCCAATTTCAGAATGTAAAAATATTGTATGCATTTTCCATTTGTGAACATATAATTTATGTAGTTGCATATAGCCATTTATGTATGTGTTAAATAAATGTATAAGAAAAGTCAAAGTGTTCAGAAAATTGAAGTTGGAATGTGGAAGAAGGGAGTAAGAGGGACAGTAAATGGACACCTGAGGGGATGGATCATGTACAACATTTAACTGTATGAAGACTTTTTAATTCACTTAAGATTTTATTGATGTTGTACAGACTGTATATGGTTGACAAGAATAACTTAAATTCCAAATGGACAAGTTCAAAGAGATCCTCCAAAATGATTTATGTCAAATGATGACCCACCATAGTCTTCCCGAGCTGACGTTCTTTCACAGCAAGCTATAGAGCTTAAACAAAGCCGATCAATATTCATCCCCAAAGCTGCCAACTTATAAATGACTATTTACTTGATATGAAATTAAGGTAGTATACTGTAACTGTCAACATTAATGCAATGCTTCTTTAATTGCAGGGGTTGTCATTTGTGCAAACCCTGTAAGAATGTGGACAAGTTCACACAATTGGTTGAACTTGCATGTAAATTAAGAATTGGTAACCATAGCAACATTCATCAAGTGGAGAGACCGCCTTTCAGTCACAACCTTAACTGTAACCCTCCTTCCTTATGTGTGAAGAGATCACTGTGACTGGCAGTATTGCCCACCCATTGCTTTACTTTGATTGGCTACCACGGTAAAGCCCTGGAAAGTGACCTCATCTGTTCTCTGATTTCTTGGTATTTACGTTACTTTCTTGTCAACTGTTAAAACATAGTCAAGAGCAAGATACACAATAATACCTTTCAAACTCAAATAAATACACAAACAAAATTTTAGTCTTTTTCAGAATAAAATAAAGATACCATATAGAAGTTCATTTAAATGCAGAGAGTTTGGGCTTAGGCAAGTGTTTGTTTGAGTGATATGCTAATTTAGCTTAGAACTGTCTTGATTTGTAAATTCATCACATTAGATTAATCCTTGTATTTAAAAGATGGCTTCCCAGGGTTAGACTCGTACTTACAGAAATACAGGATCTAAGAGACTATCCCAAAACAAAATTGTGAATCATCACTTTAACCATATTGGCAAGTTACACAAGTTCTCCCCTTGTGTCATCACCCCTGAAATCTCAAGTTGTGGATGTCAAGTACCTCCTAGCTTTGTGTCCACGTCAGTCTCACTTCCATGCAATTATATCTCATCTCAATTAGAAGATGCTTCAGAAAATCCGCTCTGAGATGTAAAGTTTAGAAAAGGAACATGTTTACTTTGCACAAGAGTTCTAATTTTCTACCATGTTTGAAGCAGAATTGACGTGCTCATGCGTCCTCGGCATTTCTTCACAATTGTCCAGTATGTTTCTGTTGGCGCTCAAGTCAAAAGTTTCTGAATCTGTGTCACACTAGACCTTGTTACTAATATATTCTTCTTTAAAAATTGTTTTATGTGCATGGTTATTTTGCCTGTATGTGTGCCTGGTGCACCACATGTGTGCTTGCTGGACACCAGAGGTCTTAAAGGGGACACTGGAGCTCCTGGAAATTGAGTGAAAGTTAGTTGTGAGGCCCCATATGAATGCAAGAATTGAATCAGTTCCTCTGGAAGAGCAGTAACTCCTCTAAATCTTGAACCGTCTCTCTAGGCCCTACCTTACATATTCTTTTACATTTTGTTTCCATTAATTGATTTACTTGTTTGTTTCTTTCCTTGTTTATTGTCTCACCTTGGTGGACATATGGAGGTCAGAGGACAACTTTAGAGAGTTCCTTCTCTCTTTATGCCCTTATGAGTCCCTGTGAATCATACCCAGATCATTAGGCTTAGTGCTAAGTGCTCCTCAAGCCATACCATCAGCTCTTGTCACACATTCCTATGTAGATTAAAGTTACTAATGGCAATAATTTCAGTTTTCAGATTTCCCACTTCTAAAGTGCCTGTGTATTATAATCTATTCTCTTAAATACTTTATATCACGTTTCTTCTTAGATTATTTCTTTCATCCATTTCTTTATATTTTGTAATAAAAAACCATGTCTAATGCTTCATTTGGAACATTTCAAAGATAATTTTAAGCTTCATTTTCCTGCAGAAATCTGTCCTTTACCATCCCAACTGGTCAAGCTTTCTTCCATTTTCTTATATTTTTGGGTTGTGAACCTAGCTTTAATTGGTGAGTCATCTCTCCAGCCCCCATTTTCTTGTTAGGTAGTAATTCTATTCTTAAGTTTTCTATATGGAAATTTTTTTCTCACTCAACAAATTCTAATGATACTCTACTGATGACCTCCAATACTACTGCAATCAAAACTCAAGCCTCCTCTAGACATAATAATCCTGAAATATTTAGCATATGTGGATAGTTCCGTAGTCCATCTGTCTTCAGTAGTAGGTAAAACATATAGAGATATAGCAGTGTTTAGAGATTTGGAGATGAATATGTGCATCAATATATGAATATATAAATTATAATACTGTTAATTTTTACACATTCTTACAAGAATGGAACTTTATGTATTTGCTTTCAATTACCATTTTGACAAGGAATTATATCCAAATCTTTGTTTTTATATATCATTTTAATTCTTGGTTCCAATGTTTCTTTCAAAATGCATTGGTATAAAGCTCTCTTTAAATATTTCAAACTCTTTGAGCTCAAAATTTTCTAATGAAAATGTATATATGCATAGTTAAAACTTATTCTGTTATCTGGGATTTTCATTCTGTTATTGACACTTTCCCCATGTTTAAAAGTTGTATTTTATCTGTGTAGGTATTTAACCTGCAAGCATGTATGTGCATCCCATATAAGCATTGCCGGTGAAGGTCAGAGAACATCATATCCTCTGGTATTGTTGTTAAAGATGGTTATGGTCCACTATGTGGGTGCGGAGAATCAAACTTCAGTTCCCTGGAAGAGAAACACATGTTCTTAACTGCTCAGCCATCTCTCCAGTCCCACGGTTAAGAGACTTTGAAATTGTATAGCAGTTTGTATATTTTAAAGATTGTGGATATTTCTGAGAGGATTGATTTTTAATGTATTAAAGAGAATGAGCTTTTTTTTAAAATTGTCTTTTAATTTGTAAAGATTGTGGTACTTAAAAGATTAAATGTTTTATATTGTCATGTATATATATAAAACAACTTGGACATAACAAGAAAAGAAAAATTGTGATTTAATTGTGATGTATGCGGATGTCAATAGGACAAGGACTCAGTTCTTGATTCTTGTGAACTTAACACAACCTAGAGTCATTTGGGAAGAGTGAACTCAATTGAGAAAAAAGAATCCTTCCCGTTTGGCTTATCTGCCGGTGGTACATTTTTTGATTGATAATGAGAGAAAGCCCAGCTCATTGTGGGTGGTTCCACCCCAGGGCTGCAACTCCTGGTTGCTATAAGAAAACAAAATGAGCAAGCCATGGAGAACAAGTCACTAAGGAGCTTTTCTTCATGGACTTCGCATCATTCAGTTCCTGCCTTAAGGTTCCTGACTCTAGCTAGGTTCCTGCCCTGGCATCATTACATGATGGAGTGTGTTGTGGAAGTATAAGTGAAATAAATTCTTTCCTCCCAAAGTTGCTTTTGGCCGTGGCATTTTGTCACAGCGATTTAAGCTGAGACACAACACATGGGGGAGCCAAAGATGAGGTAAATAGAAATTGAGAGATATATGAGGTTATTTGGAAGAAGGTACTTAGATTTATTTCTTTGCTTATAAGTTAAAGATGAGATAAAAACAAGAGAAATCATTATTCTTTGATGGCCTGTTGTATAGTTATTTCCTCCAAATGTTAGTATTCCATCTTAGAGGGACAACAGAGGCTCCTAGGACTCAAGAAGATAAAGACTTCACAAGGTTCAGGAAATTGAGAGTGTTTTAAGATTTGCAAGCTTCCTCCTCAAGTTGTAAATTCAGCGAGTGAATTGTCATGGAGAGGAGGACTCTCTTTGTTCAAGTTCTTGGCAATAGTGCAGGAAGATTGAGGGGATGAGCTTTGGGAGTTGTCCCTAATGTTGAAAGTGGCATGGTGAGGAGATACAGCTGCCCTCGAGTTCGCCATGGTCTCCTAAGAAACATCAATGTACTTTCTGCTTCATCAACCTCCAATAAGCTAGAATTTTTATTATTATTACATATTATTATTATTATTGTTATTATAATTATTGATTTGCCACAATGCCTTGCTTGGAGTTGATAGATGTTTGTTCACAAATCCTCAGGAAGTTACAGCCACCCTCACCTGCATGTCTGGAACATCTGAGTTTATTGTTGCAAAAACTGTTTTGGGTTTGTGGGCTGCTGCTGCACAGACTTTGCAGGCAAAGTTTGTCAAATACAACCTAGTTTATTTTTTTTGCTAAAAAAATCAACTTTGTGTCTCATTTTTATTTCTTTCTACAATAACAGAGCCATTCTTCAACTCAGCCAGTAGTAACATTCAACACTGTAGTGTCGATGAGAAAAAAGTTTCTCATCTTCTACTCATCCTAAACAATATTAAAAACATATAGGTATGTTGAATATTTATTAATAAAAATGTATGGCTGGTAGACATAAAGACAATATTAAGATTTATGCATCTCTCTCTCTCTTTGTGTGTGCGCGTGTGTGTGTGCACTATTATTCTTACTTCCCAGAAAGCAAGATTAAAAAAATCTTCCAAAGCAGCAATCAGAAAATACATCAAGTCTAATGGATATACATTAACTAAAGGGCAAATATTTTAACCATATTCCACTAAGGAGAATCCAAGACAACTGACTTCAAGTAAGTACTATGGGCTGCTGCATAATTTTGTGGTATGGAACATTCCTCCTTCTTAAAAACCTATAAAAAAGAAGAGTACACTTCACCCTGTGCTTGTGATCTCCTTTCAAAACAGTAACTTGGCTGCTTCTTAGGGCATTAATAATTCTCCTAGTAAACCTCGTACTTAAAGAACAATCCATTCTGATGGTGACCCTCTCTAACCTGAGCCCTTACAGACATTTACTAATTATCAGGATGGGTGGAACTGAATCATTACAAGCCATAAAGAGGAAGCGGTTCTTCGGGCTACATTAGATGGGGCAGAATACAGAGAGATTTAGAGCAAGAGGAGTTCGTAACCATTTCTAGGAGTAAGTATATTGAAGGAATACAAGGAGGGTACCAGCACTGATGAGCAAAGACAACTCCAGATGGGAGCCTGCAAAGAATACAGATCCCTGTCTCACAGGGACAAGGAAGAGATTAGACCCCAATCAGTCAGTTAAGCTTAGAAACTGCTCCATCCCTATAGTACCGAGTGTTTGGCTCACAAGACTATACACAGAACACATTTGATATGAGGTGTGTTCTGCCTTCTGACATGCAGAAATGTGGTGACACAATGGTGGTTTTACTTAATTGTAAAGATTATTGTCTTAAGTGTACGGGGATTCTACCTTCTAGTATGTGTGACATATGTATGCACTTTCTGTGGCGACCAGAAGAGTGCATAGAATATCCCAAAACTGGAGTTATAGAGGGTTGTGAGTCACCATGGGGAACGGGGAATTGAAATCCTGTCTCGAGGAACAGCAGCTAGGACACCTACCTGTCAAGCTAGCTCTCCAGCCCAGAAGGGTGGTTTTTCAAAATTTTTCATATATTTTTATTTTATGTGGATGTATGTTTCTGAGTGTATGTATGTGAACCACATACAAAGACCAGTAGAGATCCTAGCCTCCCCTGGAGCTAGAGTTACAGGAGTTCATGTGTCACCCAGTGTGTGTGTGTTCTGCATGTAATCTGCATCCTCTATAGGGGCAACAATTGTTCTTAATTGCTGAGCCAGCTCTCCAACCACAAAGGGTGTGTTAAATCACGAAATTCAGCACATTTATTTGGACAACACTTAAACAAAACAATAACACATTTCCAGCAAGTTTAATTTATAAAATTGTGTTATGTTTTCTCTATAGTTTGGGGGTTTCTTTTTCTACTAAATATCGAGTGTTTGAAATTAAATGCATTTTAAATTCATTTTCAGTAAGGACTTGAAACATTTGTTCTCAGATAACACCAGTTATAATAGAGTTGGAGAGTCATTTTCCCAACTGATTTGAAATACACATTCAATTATACAAAATATAAAATCTATTTGTGGCATTTTGAATATTCTCTTCTGCTCTATGCCCATGCTGTGTGTTTGTATTAATGAATCACACTTAATAACAGTGTAAGACCAGACATTATGAGTAAAGAGCATATGTACTTTTGATAGAGAAATACCTCTCACTTAATATAAGAATTTAGGTATTTATCAATAGTTTGAAATTTTTGTTCCTTTCTCGTCACTACTCATGGCATTGATATTTTCTTTTCCAGCTACTTCTTCTGTATAAATATTCCTACATACCTGAATTTACACTAATAACTTATCCTTGCCTATTTTCCTCTGCCAGGACTGTAATACTGAGCAATCTTTGTCCTAGGAGAAAAACAGCCTTTGATAATGTGGTTGGGTTTTCTGAGAGGAGATCATGGATGTGAGGTTGAAGGAAAAATATAGCTCCTTTGAGGAAAATGATAATATTGCAAGAGGGAATTTGAAGGTTAAAAAGAGTCTGGATGACAAATAACTAGTCACTGAGAGTGTGAAAGCATTTCCACACAGCATTCTAAGAACTGTGGAACCTGACCAAGAAGGAAGAGGGGAGAAGACTGTGCTTCATAGTGTAGAACTAGGGGAGGGCCAAAATGAAGGTCTCTGAAAATGCTAATCATTTCTCTCACCCTGATTCTTAGTTTTCATTGGAATTAAGAATATCCATTCCCCTAACATCACCTAGATGATTCGTGACTTCATCAGTATGCTGTTCTACCCACTGAATATACAGGAGTTGTGACTCACTATAAGACTTGCCTCAGTACTCTTTCGTTTTATAACGAACGCACAGTGATCCCCTAATGTGAGCAGAAAGGAAATGATTAGAACCTTGTGACCAGAGCTATAGTATAGGACAGCACTCAGCATCCTCCCAAGACAGCAGACTGTGGCAGACAATGCAGTTTTTACAATTATATACAACCTGTAGCGATGACACTGCCATTCTCATATGAACCACTTTGAAATAGAGAATAAAGAGCTTGATAATGTAGAACAAGAAGATATTTTCAATTGAGTATATCAAAATATGAAGTTAGAAACATTTTCTCATATGTACATTAAACTGTTTTGTTAGTCCTCAAAATGGACTGATGAAAAAGTTAACACAGAACAAACTCCTGCTGGTATCATCAAAAAGAATTTTCATCTTTTCTCTGAGTGAATAATTAGGCAAAATATTTTCACTCAGTTATGACAAACACCAGTCCATGCATATGTAAAGGAAAACACATGCATTATAATGGTAACAATTCACGCATTATGTTAACAAAACATGTGGGCCAAGTGTCAAATCAATATTTAAAGTATATTTAGTGGATTAGTGGATATTTTGGAGTCAAGGGGGCAGATAAAATAAATAGCATGCAAATGACTAATTTCTGGAGAAGGTTGCACCTTGCCTGTGTAATCTGCGCATACTACACACACCTCATATAAACAGTGTTTATGTTCAGAATAACCAGAGGTCCTGATAATTTCTCAAATCTCACTGGGTTATTTTTCATTGCTTGCCATATAGAAAATTGTATTATTCTCATTAGAGAGGTCAATTGATACTCCTAAGGCACAAATATTTTCAAATGGGACTCTCACTTCATAAATCATTTGGGATATTTGATTCATTTGTCTAAAACTAGCCAAACGTATAAGACATGATTTCTTGTCAATGTTCTTTCAGATGTCATATAAAGTAAGGGCAGAATTCATATAATGTAAGAAGTAATCAAATGTGAATAACAGGGTGACATGCTTGTAAAATTATTCATGAATTCTTGTGGAGAACCTAAGATCAGTTCCCCGAACCCACATTGGGTAGCTTATAAGCTCTTGACCACCAGTTCCATGGATCTGATGTCCCATTCTGACCTCAATTGTTCTATCCAGAAACGAAGCCTTCCCTCACACCCTGTCCTAGCTTGTTTCCTATGCTCTGACAAAACATTCTGACTCAAACAGTTTGGGGAGTATACTAGATTTGGTGTTTTTTTATTTATTTGTTTGTTTGTTAATATCTCACAAACTAGGAAGCTTAATTGAGAAAATGCCCGCAAAGGATTGAGTATGGTCATCTATTTGGGGCATTTTCTTGATTAATTATTGATATTAGAGGGCCCAGCCCACCACCCTTGGACAGGTAGTGCTGGTGTGTATGTGAAAGGAAACTGGGCAAGCCAGGAAACAGTGTTGCTCCATGACCCGAGCTTCAATTCCTACTTCCAGGTCCCTGCCTGACTTCCCTTGGTGACAGAGTGTGACTTGCTATTGGATGCTGACGTAAACCCTCTTCACCTTAACCTACTTTTGGTTATGGGATTTTGTCACAATAGTTGAGTCTAAGACAGGAAGGAAAGTGTTTATGAGGCTTACAGTTACGGATTTCAATCTGTCATTGAGGGATATAAATTCAGGAGAGTAGTTCAAGCAGGAACCTGCAGGCAGGAACTGAAAGAGGGCTAGTCATGCAGTGCACCGCTTACTAGCTTGTTCCCATGGCTTGCTCCGCTCAACCTACTTTCTAATCCAATTTCCAGTGGTGGCACCATCCACAGCAGAATGGGCTCTCCCACATTAGTTATTAATTCCAAAATTGCCTTGTGAATTTACCTCCAGGCTACTATGAGGGAGGCATTTTCTCAATACAGCTTCCCTCTTCTAAGATAATATGAATTTGTTTCAAATTGACAAAACAAACAATGACAACAACAACAAACTACATAAAAGTAACAAGAATACGCAGGCATAGACTCATACACAGAAATACAAATAATTAATATACATTTTAAATGTGAAATTTTGTTGTATGAGCTTGTCTATAACCTTCTAAATGGTTTGTAGGGAATATAATAGGCTTATACATATAAACAGGAACCTCACCAAACTGCTGATAGCTTAATATTTTTCTAAATATTTGACTGTAAAAATATATAGAAAATGCTCTTTGCTTGATTTGAACTGTTTAATGACTGTAAATTAGTCTATATTATATTTATTCATTTGACAACAGATGTCTGAGGGTAATCAGTAATAATATTAAGATCCTCTGTCTGGACAAGATTATTCTACTTATAAACTAATAAATGGATCAGAGGGTGTGGGTAGAGCAGAGAGGGAAAGAATCCTCCAGGACTAAGGAAGCCATAGTTAGTGGACCTTCAAGTGTAGAGAAGCTTTAAATTTGTAGATCCTAGTAAGTCTCCGAGAAAATCATGCATAGAATAAATGAGAGAGTTTAATTTGGGAACTCATTTTTAACACTATGGGAATGGGTTGGCATCATTTTGTAATAAAAAGCAAAAATGTGTGCAAAGAAAACAAGGACAAACACATAACCTTCCCATTAGAATATCAACAAATCCAGGTGAGACAAGAAAAACAACTTTACCTCAGAACAAAGATGGAAATCTTAGCTCAATTGATGAGAGAATATTAATTTCACTGACTAAGTACATTCTGATTGAAGATTTATATACACATGCATATAGGATCTTTCTAAATAAAGGATCTATTAGACTAAAGACCCTTTAAAACATCGTGCCCTCAGAGTTTCTGTTACCTCACTCAGGATGATATTTTTCTAATTGTATTTATTACGAGTAAATTTCATGGTGTTATTTTTTTTAACAGCTAGTAATACTCCATTGTGTAAATATGCCACATTTTCTTTATCCATTCTATAGTTGATGCACAATTATGCTGTTTCTAGTTTCTGACTCTTATGAATAAATCTGCAATGAACCTAGTTGAGCAAGTGTCCTTTTGGTAGGATGGAGAATTCTTGGGGTATATGCCTAGAGGTTGGTTTTAAGGCAGATTGTTTCCCAATTTTCTGAGGAACAGCCATGGTGATTTTCCTAGTGACTGTACAGGTTTGCACTCTCACCAGAAATGGAGGAGTGCCCCACTTGTTCTATATCCTTGCCAGCGTGAGCTGTCATTGTGGTTTTGACCTTATTCATTCTGATAGGTATAATATGGAATCTTAAAGTTGTTTTGATTTATATTTTCCTGATGGCTAAGAATTTTGAACACTTTTAAGTGTGTCCTAGTCATTTGAGATTATTCAACTGAGAATTCTATGCTTAGATCTGTACCCTGTTTTTTAATTGGATTGTTTGGTGTTTGATATCACATTTCTTGAGTTATTTATATATTTTGGCTTTTAGTCCTCTATTGGATGTGGATTCAGTGAAAATCTTTTTCTATTCTTTAGGCTGCTGGTTTGTCCTATTGACAGTGTTCTTTGTCTTACAGAAACTTTCAGTTTCGTGAGGTCTCATTTATTAATTGTTGTTCTTAGTACCTGAGTAATTGGTGTTCTATTCAGGAAGTTGTCCCCGCTGGCAATATATTCAAGACTATTCTCCACTTTCTCTTCAATCGGGTTCAGTTAGCTTGGTTTTATTTTGAGATCATTGATCTACTTGGACTTGAGTTATGTGCAGGGTGATCAATATGGATCTATTTACATTCTTTTTCATGCAGACACCCAGTTTGACCAGTGCCAGTTGTTGAAGATGTTTTCTTTTTCTCAGTGTGTATTTTGGTTTCTTTATCAAAAATCAGGTGTCCACAGCTTTCTGAATTTATGTCTGAGTCTTCAATTAAATTTCATTGAGCAATCTGTCTGTTTTTATGCCAATACCACACAGTTATAATTACTACAGCTCTGTAGGACACCTTGAAATCAGGTATGCTGATACCACTAGCTTTTATATTGTTCAAGATTGTTGTAGCTATCCTGGGGTTTTGTTTTTCCATGTTAAGATGAGAACAGTCCTTTCAAGTTCTGTAAATTGTGTTGGATAGTTAATGTATTAAATCTCTAGATTGTTTTGATATAATGGTCATTTAACTGTCTTAATCCTACCAATCCATGACTATGGGAGATCTTTCCATCTTTTGATATATTTTTCAATTTATTTCTTCAATGATTTGAAATTTTTATCATACAAGTCTTTCACTTGCTTGGTTAGAGTTACCCAAAAATATTTTATATCATTTGTGGCTATTATGTTCTTTTTCATTGTTTGTCATTTGTGTATAGAAGGTATACTGAGTTCTTTTAATTAATCTTATATCCACCTGCTTTGCTGAAAGTATTATCTACTCTAAGAGTTCCTTGGTGGAATTTTTAATATTATTTATATATACTACATTATTATCTGCCATAACAATATTTTAACTTTTTCCCTTACAGTTAACATCCCTCAATCTCCTTCAGTTGATTTACTGCTCTAGCTAAAATTTCAAGTACTATATTGAATAGATATTTCAGAGTGGACAACCTTGTCATGTCCTTTATTTAATGGTACCACTTTAAGTTCCTCTCCATTTAATTTGATGTTGGCTATAGGCTTGTTTTAAATTGCCATTATTATGTTTAGGTATGTTTAGGTATGTCCCTTATATCCATAACCTCTCCAGGACTTTTACCATGAAGGGGTGTTTGGTTTAGTGAAAAGCTTTTATGTAGGCTTTTAATTGTAAATTGTACATTACCTTTATTATGTTTAGGTATGTCCATTATATCCCTAACCTCTCCAGGACTTTTATCATAAAGGGGTGTTAAGTTTTGTCACAAGCTTCTATAGTGTCAATGAGATGATCATTTTTTTTCTTTCAGTTTGTCCATATGGTGTTTTACTCTGACTGATTTTTATATATTGAACCAACCCTGCATATCTGGTACGAAAACAACCTGGTCATGGTGGATGATCTTTTTTTTT